>JAOPJM010525467.1:0-10415 GCA_027124095.1 Muusoctopus leioderma
TACTAATATAAATATATTAATTCCAAATGGGTGATCGTAGTGATCCACAATAAAAAAAAAGTTCAATACTGTAAACACAGTAGGTATATTCAATTTATTGTTTCCTTATGACATGGCCAGATGTTTCAACACTTGTTTTTACGGAGGAGACTGGTCTCCTCCATAGAATTTGGAGTTGAACATATGGTCATGTTGTAAGGAAACAATAAACTAAATATATATATATATATATATATATATACATATAATACTTTTATAAGATATATTATAGAAAAGCAAAATCCATATCCAATCTGATAGACTGAATCTTACACAACCATAAACATTGTGATGGTATATAAAATAAATATACTAGAACATAGCATATACAGAGTGTTTGACCTTTGAGTCAACTCCCAAATATTTGATTGGTTAGTTTTGTCTTGTGAGTGTATAGGTGACTGAATGAAGACGTTGGTGACTTAAAGCCTGCAACTAACACTGCATCATGTCTATGGCCAAGGCACTTATCTCTGAAGGGACTTAGTCTATGTAGCTCTAAGTAGGTGACCAAGGGTACCAATAATGTACCACTGTAAGCAACAGCACTGCTATTATATTAACCAATGTTTCAGTGTTGGGCCCTAGACTAAATCTGTTGCTTGGTTTAACACTACCACCTGACCCTTGGATAGCATTTGTACCTGGTCTCCAGTCTGAGGATATCTTCCTCCCTTCCTTCCACCAGTCTTACAGGCTCTGTAAAAGGCCATGGGAACTGCCCTTCCTTCTTTGACTAAGACATTAAAAAAATGACAAAAAGTCTTAAATCTCTACAGTAGTTCTCTATGACTAACCCAAATAATTATGGGATTTACTATCACCTTGCGACTACCTTCGACTTGTAAAGTTGACTAAGGTTGTGCAATAACAATATTTCAAATAATGTATGCATTGAACAAGCACATAAGATGTACGCTGCTGATCTTATGACCTTTGAGTTCACATTCCACAATAGATACTGTTTACATGTCTTAAGAGGAGTTATTTCACACTCCCTACATAAATCTATCTAACAGCAATTAAAGATTCAATTCAATTCAATATATTGAAGCCATGGATCATGAAAAACTAAAAATTAAAAACGAAGGAAAAATTTTAAAATTCAGCCACCTTTAAACTTCTTTTTCACTTTTTGTACAAGAGACACTTCTTTTCTTTTCCTTTTCATTTTTACAAAATTAATCAGACTTTTCTCAGTTTTTCTTTTCATTTTTGCTTGAATTCAAACTAATTGTCCTTCAGAAACCAGTTTTAGAATTTCTTTCCTGAACTTTCCACCATTATTTTTCAAAATCTTTACAAAATAATAATAAAGAAACAAAATAAGTTAAAATAAAAAGAAAAGCCAAAAATACTACTTCAATGACTGAAAGAGTTGGCTGTTGCTGTTGTTTTGTTTTTTGTTGATGTTATTGTTGTTGTGTGTTAAATAAACCAGTTTGGGTAGACTCTAATGACAAAAGGAGTGTATTTACGAATGAAATTTATAATATTATACTATGGAAGTAGATAACTAAGGTAGATTGTTAACAAGATAATGCCTACTCAAAAACATCACGTGTTTTGAGCTTTTATGGTGCTGTGTATTTGTCACAAAGTTTGTAATCCTTTTTATCATCAGTGTTCGTTGTCATTGTCACCATTATTTCATTCAATGTCACTGTCATCAGTGTCATTACTGCCATCATCATTGACAATCTCATCAATGAATTTATATTCATTATTTTTGCTTTAGAAACAGTTAGATCGAGGGGAAAGCATAGAGAAGGTAATTAAATACATCAAGAAATTGTCATTTGTCTAACACAATATAACTTCAGATTTAATAATAGGGATGATGATATATTGATGATTGTGGCGATAGTTGTGGTAACAGTGCTAGAAGAGGTGGTGGCAGTAATATTAAAAAATAATTACAACTCGGATGCTAATAATCAAAATATTGCACAATTATTTGGAGTATGTTGTAATATGAAAGTGATAAATTTAATTTGGTTACTTGTTGATAAACAACAACAACACATCAAATAATGAGATATAACACTGTAATTAGCTAATAATGGTTTCTTTGGATTGGCTAGCAATAGTAAATGGGATGTTGCGATTATCATTCTTTTCTCAAAGACAGCAACAATAATAAAGCACTTCTAACAGAACATATCTTTAGAAGAGAATGTAAAACTTGTAAAAATGTTTTTTTTTTATCAGACCCCAAAATCGCTTTTGTAAAGAAAGATATGAGCATAGTCAATTGAACTGACTCTGTATAAAATGTCAGGCCTCAAAATCTCCACTAACCTTCCGTGGTGACCACATATCCATAACATAACCAATGCAGCATCTTAATGTCTATGCTTCCTCTTCAGGGCCAGAAATTACTTCAGCTCTGAACAGTTACCAATCCTTTACAAGGTAACAATGTGACCCACATTAGATTACTGCTACTTAATTTATTGACGCCAGAAAAATGAAAAGAAATCTTAGCTCAGGCAGGAATTTGAACCTAGAACAGTGAGGTACTGAACTAGATACCATAAAGTATCCAGTTTAACTCACTAACAGGATAGTGCAAAATGGAAGTGGGGATAGAAAAAAAGAAGAGGAGGGGAAGATTATAGGGATGGGTGAGGGATAGAATAGTAGTGATACCCAATAATGGAAGCTTTGAGGTGTTCATAGTAAAAAGTGGGGAAGAAAAGAAATGACAACCTAGTCTCTTTTAATAGTACAAAGACACAGTCACCACACATATCAAGGAAACAGTCTTGAGCAACATACAATTAAAGCCCTCAAGGTCACTATAAATGCTAGGCTTCACAATCTCTGATAATCTCTTGGCAACCTCACATATATATATATATATATATAGCATTGATAAACAGCCTTCCAAAGAATAGGTTTCCCCTTCAGGGCAAGCAAATACTTCAACTTTGATTAGTTACTGACCCTCTACAAACCTTAAGTAACACACATATTAGAGCACTGCTCAACACTGTAATGTGACACTGTAGTACCATGATGACAAACAAAATAAAGTTGTGACACTTTAAACCCTATAATGACAACTGATGTAAATACTATGACATGTTACTGTTATAATACAGTAGCACTGTAATGGAATACAGTTGATGTGATACTGCAATAACATACACCTCTTCTAACATTGGGAAGGCACAGGGCATAGTGGTTAGGCAACTGGGCTCTCAATCATAAGGTCATGAGTTCGATACCTGGTCTGGAAGGTGTATTGTGTCCTTGGGCAAGGTACTTTACTTCACATTGCTCCAGTCCACTCTGCTGGCAAAAGTAAGTATTAAGTCTGACAGAGCGCCCGGTCAGTATCAAGTTAATGTAGCAGCGTTAACGATTCAGTGGTACAACCAAAAACCTTCAGGCAAGAAGCAGGATATGTCCAGCTGTGGACTGCTATGTCCTATCTTTACTCTTTACCTTCTGACATGGTGATGTAAGTGGATGTAAAACTGCACCAGTAGCTGTTGTAAACACAGTAACTACAGCTGTATGGCAATGAAGAATATCTCATTCAAAGTCACTGAAAGTAAACCTTTGGCGAGATACATTAGGAAATTCTGAAGCTGCAATTCTTTCATAAGGAAACACTTAATCAAAGTTTTTCAAATTCATAAGCCAGACAATAATAAAAAACCAAAAAGCTAGACACAAGGTCTTGCTTCATGAAATTATAAAATACTGCCTCAATAGGAATATATAGAAAACTAATTACTACTAATGCTACTATTGCTGCTGCTACAACTACTGCTGCTGCTAATAGTGATAATAACAACAACAACAACAACAATAACAATAATAATAATTATTATTTCTAACATAGGCACAAGGCCAACAACACCAGTACTTGACTGGTACTTTATTTTATCGACCCTAGAAGGATGAAAGGCAGAGTTGATCTCAGCAGGATTTGAACTTAGCGCGTCAGACAGAATGCCTTGTAGTATTCATTCTGGCTCACTGCGCTCTAACGACTCTGCCAATTCATCGCCTTAATAATAATAACAATAATAATAATAATAATAATAATAATAATAATAATGCTTTTATTTGCCACAAGGGTGACAGATGAGGGTACATAAGGACAAATTACAAAAACAGTGGGGATTTACATAGAATTACATATGCGAAAACAAGCATGAAAAGCAATAGTATAAAAGGAAATAAATGAAATGTCCCAATAGGAGGACAGCCACATGGGGACAATCAGAGAACTCCACAGATCCCTGATTACCCTAACTGCCAAGGGCAAATGCTCTCTCCCAGCTGTGTTCTTCAGTCTACAGGTGCATGTTGAGAGTAGCATTCACTCAAGCTGCTGCAATACATACTCACTACTCTTCACCCACTTTTCAGCAAATTTACTGGAGGTCAGCACCCTAATAAAACTTAAACACATAATGCAACTCACTCAGCACATCTGAAATACAATCACCACCCAACAAAACAACGACTGACATTTACATATATTTGATAGTAATAAATGTTCTGATTATTTAATTAGCACAAAAATAGTGCAAAAGCAGTTACTAACAACAGTGCTGCTTTTAAGTTAATGATGAAACATGCACTTGTAATTAATGAGATATCCACACAGATTTGTTCAATTTGAGTTCATCTCTGCTTGCTTGTTCATAAAACTAATAATTAACTTTAGGAAATTGGTTCTCTTTGAAGTTGCTTCTTCTTCAATAAAACTTTAAACTGATAAAAATATTGTAAAACTGCTTTGTTTCTAAATGGATTTTCTTGTACCTTTCCAGTGTTTCTAACTCCAGATTTATTCACTATCCCCTCTACCACCATGATCACTATCATAATCATCATCATCATTATCATCATCAACAACAACAACTACTAGAGTCAAAAACTTCAAAATGTTTATGTGCAAACAACAACAAAATATCATTGCTGTTATCACCCTCATTTTCCTCATCCAGTATCTCTATTATTATCATTCTCACTGTTATTGTTGTAGCCAAAAGGAATGAAATCATTCACATAGTTAACAAAGATCCTTCTTCAGCTATGGTGAGTGCATGTTTGGAGAGGAAAGGTATAGTATACAGTCCAAGATGCCACTTTTAGATCAGGCTGAATAGGATTAATGAGACTGATATGTGATTGGGAAATGAGCTTGATTAGTTGGAGGTTAGTGTATTGCAGAGCAAACATGAAAAGGAGAAGAATTCTACAATACAAATTGTCCTATAGATACTAGTTCACTCGTACCCCATACTAACACCAATACTTAACTACATTCTAACACAATTATTTTTATTGTTTTAATCTGGAGGAAGGGGCTGCGCAGGTCCCCTAAAACCAATGAGATCAACACAGTTAATGTTTCTTTTGAACAGTTGCAGGGAAAATATGGGCAGGGAGGGAATTCCTGAGATCGACGGGAATTCCGGATTAGGCATAGTGGTTAGTGCAGCGCCTGGGTTTGATAAACACAATCTGGATGGCATGAGGAGGACAGACGAGTGAGTCAGGAGTACCTGAGTGGAGGAGCAGAGGCCACTGTAGTAGCAGTAGAAAAGGTAGAGAGAGAGAAGACATCACATGTCTTTTGCAACAATTTACATATAATTTGTGAATCTGCACATATCCTTTGAAACATGTTTTTCCCATTCACAACATACATCTTTGATCCAAATATTATCAAAAAACAAAGATGAATATTAAAACCAAGAAGCACTAGTTTAATCAGTATTCTAACCTGTTAATTATATGAAACCTTACATATTTCATTGCCAATGTACATACTAATAATTTTTACATCCTGGATTAATTTTATAAAATTGCATTAAATAAATCAAAGTGAGTAAATAAAAATTACAATATTTTGTTTCTAAAAATGGAGTAACAAAAATTAGTAATTCAATTTTATTTATGAGAACAATTTAATAGACATATAGTCTGTTATAAAATGTTGTGACTTATTTAGCAATTATAAAACACCTGCTGTGGCCTCTTGGATGTTGGCTATTTATAAACGCTTGGTATTTTCTGCCAAGACATCAACATCAAAAGATATTTATTTTAAAGATTTTTCCTAATATATGTCTCAGTGATTTCCATCTGGATTTACATACTGAGAGTCATTTAATCATTTAATTTTGTTATTACCAAGACTCTTAACACTCAGTCCACTAGCATGGTTGGAACAACTAAATACTGTAGGCAATAACAATATTGTAAAAGTTGTGAGTGCGTCATTAGCTTACAGTACTGACTTCAATATATATATTAAATTTGCATCTGTTTGCCTATGTTGACAAAGGTTTGCAATACAGCAGCTTTCCACACATCTGGTCTTGTGTCATCTCTAGTGTTAAATCCAAGTGTAGTACATACTCCATTGCTTTGCTAGTCAGAGATATCCATTGATGAGTGTTGATTTTCACATAATTAATTTCTTGAAGTCTTTTAATCAGAGGTATCCATCAATGAGTGTATACCTATTGATTTCAGAGGCAGTTGAAATAGGGGATATAAAGTTCATACCTTTACTGAAACATTTGGAAGACAAGAGATATGATGGTAAACATGGTCATGACTAATGTAGTAGCTGTTTGTATGGGCCACAAAGCTTTGGGAAAATGGACTTACTTAGTGTGCAGAAGAAAAAATAGCAATAGCTCAAAGCTGTGTGGTCACTGCAAACAATGTGTGTGTGTGTGTGTGTGTGTGTGTGTGTGTGTGTGTGTGTGTGTGTGTGTGTGTGTGTGTGTGTGTGTGTGTGTGCAGGATATATACAATAATCTCTGGCTAATGACAGGGAATCAGATCTTTAGGTCCATCAGATGCACTGGAGTAGCAGAACAACTAAGAATGAATTATTCTTTGTAGGACTTGTTGGAAGTTATGTTACCTTACTGACTTAATTAGTGTTGTTGTTTAGTCTCAGATCAGCCCTGATCAGAAGCATTCTAGGTCAGCTCTATGATCAAAAGCATTCTAGGTCAGCTCTATAATCAAAAACATTCCAGCTGTGATTAGTCAATCATATTTCAAACTGGATTCTTTTTTAATATGGTAGGGTGTGAGTTGACTGCTATTTCTAGTAGTTAGAGCAACAACCTATTGGAGGTAAAGTCAGTGATTGCACAACATTCAAGATTTCTGAGTGTTGGAAAACATTTAGAGAACTACTACCTCTGTTGCCACCAAAGAATTTTGCCATACAATAAGACAGATTATACAAGGAATATGTTAAAAATGCAATGTAGCAATGAAACATCATGAATGAAGGCAGAAGATGTATAGCATTTGGAATGGATTGAAATGGGTATGTTTTTCTTGCTGTAAAACAATTTCATCTAATGAAAAATTAAGTGCAAGTTAAGAAAGCAACTGGGTTTCAAAGGCATTGGTAAATATACACAGGAAAGATGACTCTGCTTATATGTGTATATCATGTGGGTGGATGATGTATTCTGGGTATAAACAGGAATTGGTGTTGGCAGGTGTCTATGTTGGAATAAATGGTAAAAAGTAACTAGATCAGAACTGGGTGTCCTGAAACTGTAAGATCAAAACACATGTATTGAAACTCTATTGAACCCATATTATAATGGAAAATGGATGTTAACCCTTTTGATACTAACCCGCCTGAAACCACCCATAGTTCTATGATAAAAACCCATTTGTTTTAAAGTGTTCATATTTAAATTTAAACCTTCCATTAAAATTTTATGTAAGAACTTTTTGTTAAGTTATGTTCCAAATACCAAATGAATAACAAGAAAGTGAGTTATTTTACTAAATAACTCCAAATTCTTGATTATTTTGAAATTTAATTGAAAATCATAGGCAGTATATTGCATTAGAAATATGGTAACGAAAGGGTTAAACCCATTCAGAATTAATCAGATCCCTGGTAGCTACCTTTGAGCCTAAACTAATCAACTACATGAACATGGTATTACTAAACTGAGTTTAAACCCATTCAGAATTGATCAGATCAGTGGCAGCTACCTTTGAGCCTAATCTAGTCAGCTACACGAACATGGCATTACTAAAATGAGTTTAAACTCATTCAGAATTGATCTCATGTCAGTGGCAGTTACATTTGAGCCTAATCTGGTCAACTACATGAACATGGCATTACTGAAATGAGTTCAAATCCATTCAGAATTATGTCAGTGGCATCTACCTTTGAACCTAATCTAGTCAACTAATGTGAACATGCATAGTTTATGACATTGTAATGGTTTCCTAGCATCACTTGTTTGTAGAGAAGAAGGTCACTGTCATTTAGCCTTTGTTTTCTTCTCATAAATTGTCACTTATCTATTTAGCATTGTTATCTTTGTACATGCATCCTTACTTCAAACAGCACTATAATTGCCATCAAATAGTGAGATTAACCTTTTCATTCCCAACATGAAAGAAAAATTAAAGAAATAAACTTTTGAGAAAAGCTGATATGAAAAAGCTTTACTGTTTTGAACGCTAAGGGGAAAGAACGACAGAAAAAAAAATATAAATAAACTTTTAAATTGAACGCTAAGGGGAAAGAAAGGAATAAGAAATAAAAATAAACTTTTAAATAGTGTAAATAATTTCTAGTTAAATCTGTAAATATTTTTCTCTCAGCTATCTTCTTCTCTGCTGTAGAAAATGATATTTCTAAAAAATAAATAAATAAATAAGTAAATAAATACTTTAAAATCATGCCATGATGTCTTGTTATACTCAAAAATAGATAAACAGATATTCATTTTTTTCTTTTCTGACTAAAAGATGATATAATGAAAAATGGTTTCTTTGCAATTCTTATATTTGCTCAAATGATACAAAGATAAATGATGTAGCAGTTGGCTTTGCAAGAAAATTCCAAAACATATGGGAAATATTTTTGGGGTTGTTAGATGGTTATTGTCATTGAAGACATTATAAGCCATGATGTCTTCTGCATTTTCATGTTAACTGAAATGAAACAAGTTAGTCTTATATTCTGTTTTCTATAAAATTTGGTCTTTAGATAATAACATCTTTGTTAGGTTCACCTGCTTTGTCTGAAATGTATTTATTTTATCCTAAACCTACCTACCTTCATTTGCCTTTACTTTTCGGAGTAACATTCATCTCAAACTCGTTTTCATGATGTCTATTCTCTCTCCATGTGTTCATTCTTCTCGAAAACTTTTTGTTAATGCAACACCATTCAAAATGTTCTTTCATTAAATTTGCATTTATGTTCTCCAACAACAGTGTGCTTGACATGTCCATCATCATCATCATCATTGCCATCATTGCCATCATCATCATCATCATTACACTGATTTTTTTTCTCCCCTTGCAACAGTAGGTTTCCAAATACCCTTGACTGTTTTGTTTTCAAAAACATTAAGAAATCTTCAAATGTTCTCCAGTGTAAATAGATCCTAAAGACAACTTCCTAGAGGTGTTTTGTTGGTCGATAATAAGTTAGAAATGAAGTTAATTTTATGTTTTTAAAGACTTCTAGTGTCTTATTAACTACATTACAATTCTTAAAGTAAATGTTTTTCAAATATTTTTCAGTGATAGCATCCCGACTTTGCCTTTCATCTTTTTGGGTAGATAAATAAAGTACCAGTCTAGGGTTGTGGGCTGGCAGAACTGTTAGAGCAACGGATGAGATGTCACGCAGTATTCAATCTGGCTCTTTGCATTCAGAGTTCAAATCCTGCCGTGGCCTACTTGGGTGGTAGATTTAATCTGTCTCCTGGTGTAATACCACCACTTGGCCCTTGGGTACCTTTAGCAGCATCCACTCTGTTGCAAGCATTCAGGACAAGTCTCCAGTCTGAGGATACCTTCCTCCCTCCCTCCCTCCCACCAGTCTCAGAGGCCCTGAAAAAAGGATGAAGGGCACTGCCTTCCATCTAGACTAAGCAATAAAAATAAATAAATAAATAAAAATAAAAGTACATGTCTAGGGCGTTGGACTGGCGGAATCGGTAGAGTGTCGAACAAGATGCCTCACAATATTTCTTCCAACTCTTTGCATTCTGAGTTCAAATCCCGCCGTGGCCTACTTAATTCGTCACCTGGTTTAATACCACCACCTGGCACCTTTGGTGCCTTTAGCGGAGTCCACTCTGTTGCAAGCATTCAGGCCAGGTCTCCGGTCTGAGGTTACCTTCCTCTCTTCCTTCCACCAGTCTCAGAGACCCTGAAAAAAGGGTGATGAGCACTGCCCCTTCCCTCTAGACTATGTATTAAAAAAGAAAAAGAAAAAAACATGGTCATTTATCTCAGCCTGTGGCATTCTTTACTCTTTTACTCTTTTACTTGTTTCAGTCATTGGACTGCGGCCATGCTGGGGCACCACCTTGAAGTCGATCAGA
>JAOPJM010525484.1:0-10414 GCA_027124095.1 Muusoctopus leioderma
ATACATACATACATACATACATACATACATACATACATACATACATACATATATACATACATACATACATACATACGTATGTGTGTATGTATGTATCCTCGCATCCTCCAAATTCAATCGATTAGTGGTACAGTGAAGGTTTGTAAATCATTCCAAAGATTCTTCATTTAAGTTTACTGGAAGGAACATACGCACACAATTATGTGGACATATGGTATACGCACACATACATAAAGAGCAATCGCACAGATAGAGACACTTGTGCACCAAATAGACATGCACACCCATAGCATGAGAACAAGTATGTCCACACATACACCCACATACATAAACACCTTAACTCATTCACGTATTTACAAATCCCTGGAACTGCCTTAACTCAAACAAAAACGTCTTGTCACTTTCTAAGTGACCAGCTTGAATTCTGCGAAGAACTTAAATAAATCTCAAATAAAAACATACATTTATACATGCATGTATGTATATATTGTTTAGACTAAACAAATTCTGTAGAGAACATCAGCAATAATGCTTTCTCTTCCTGGATGAAGCAAAATTTCATAAGTATATTCAGACAATTCCAATAGCCAGCGTACCAATTTATTATTTTTTACCTTTACTGAACGCTTGTTGTTGAAAATAAAAGTCATAATTGTCTGTTGATAGTTGAAAATGTTTTGTAATTAACCAATGTTTCTACTTTTTGACACGTTTAATAATAGCTAAGGTTTCCTGTTCAATCGAAGTATGGTTTTGTTCATTTGTAGTTAATGTTCTTGAAAAATATGCTATAGGACGATTATTTTGCAGCAATATACCAGATACGGACAACTCAGAGGCATCAGTTTGAAGTACAAATATATCAGATTCATCAATTCATCTCAGTGTATCGTTAATGTAGAAAAAGATTTGAGACTGTTAAAATCACATTATATTTGGTTAAAGGTTAATGGGAAATTGATAAAAGTGCCACTACTTTACATGTATAATTTGGAATCCACCTGAAACAGCATAAGAGCATTCTCAGCAATCTTTGAAGTGCTGTTTTATTATTATTAGGAGGACAGTTCCTAAATGCATCTAACCTTTCTAGATATGGCTTTAAAATTCTATAAGAAATTTTGTATCCTAAAAATGGATAGTTTACATTATATTTATATGTACACATACACGTTTATACATTAATCTAAATGTTTGTTATACTCCTTTATACTTGCTTCACATACAAAGGCATATTCAATATAAGCAAACGTTGCATTTAGATTATTAACAGTAATTAATGTTATCAACTATTCTTTGAAAAACAGCTACAACATTCTTTAACCCAAAAGGCATATTACGAAATTGATATGATGTTCAATTACTTTCAAATGTCGTAAAGCGTCAATATTCAATACGTAGTGGGACTTGGTAATAAGCTTGTTTTAAGTCCAACCCGCAAAAAATTATATTTTGAAATGATATTTATCACAGTTGAAATTAAATGTAAGGGATACGCATCGGAAGGAGTAATTTGGTTACCAGCTTGTAAATAATCTACCAGCATCTTAGTGTATTAGGAGTTTTCACAACTAAAGCCTGATGGGATACTAGAGGCCAGTGTGTCTCAGTGGCGTGGAGAAACTCTGGCATCTGGTGTCTCCCATTTCAATAAACGATTGGTTTCCAAAGAAATAAATTGTTTATCATTTTTAAGAATAAAATCAACTTGGGTTAGTAATGGCTTTACAATGTTTATCAAATCCTCTAAAAATTTGAAGAGGGTCTGTAAGCATAGTAGTTAAAGTAGATAAAGTACCATTATATTTAATCTTCACACTTTTGTGAACTCAAACTTTGTCCCAGCAATAAAGGTACACAAAAGTAAACAGTTGTTGACAATTTAATAATATTATTATAAATATTGTTAAGAGTAACATCACACATAGTAACACCTGCAATAACTTTCTTGTGTGTCGAAGAAGCCATAGATATTGCGAAATACAATTTGTCGTACTTCCTGAATCAATTAAAGTGTCAACATCTTTCGAATCTATTGTAGCTATAACAGTTTACTTTTAAGTAGAATATGAAGCAGCTGTAAATGGCACTTCATGACTTTATTAGATCAGCCGAACGTGAGTTGTAACCCTTTTTTTCTGCATGAATGACAAAGAGATTCTTTGGTAAGAAAACCCTGTCGTTTATGTAACTTACCACGACAAAGAATTCATTCATAATTATTTCATCAGCCAGATGAAGAGAATCATTAAAATTACATTGATCATGGTATAAATGGTCTGATACTACATTAGCAGATATGTTGTTGATTGTGGATTATAGCAATTAGCATCCATCTGAGCCTGTTCTAATGATGGTACTTGTATTGCATTATCTAACTTCAGTTCTCTATTTTCAAGTAACATTTGATGTATAGCGTTCTGTTGTAAATTTGTAATAAGGGCATCCTGTATTCCTTCTTCAGAAAATTCAATGTCAGATACGGCTTTAAAACAACAGTTTCGATGTAAAAGTCGCAAGGTATGAATAAAGTCTGTGATGTTTTCTGATTCTTGTTTCTTGCGATTTGCTAATAAGTGATGGGCAAAAACTATATATTTTGGTTTAATGTAAAGAGACTTCAGTTTATTAATGCAATGAATAAATGTATTACATAATGTAATATGTTCATATATATTTGTAGAAATATAGTTTATAAATAAGAATTTCTCATATCCACCGTCGCTGTGGCTTTGCCTATGGAATGTTGAAAAGTGCAATGTCAATGTGATCTTTTTGCCTGAGCTTGCAAATCAGATGGAGTATAATATCAAATTATTTTGGCTGTAAAAATTTGTCCATTATTTTATACTTGCAGTTAGGTGGAAGAATTTGTCTGTTTCACTTCATTTAAATTTCCTTATACGTTTGCTTCACTTTTCCACACAAGGTATACTGTCTTCAAGCAACGTGGAAACCAAGCAGAATTACTTCCATGATAATGCTACATCTTCTTGTTCTATATTGTTTGTCTTAAAAAATGCTTTCCATTCCTGAGTAGTACCAGTTAGCTGTAATAGTAGCAACATCAGATGTAACATTTATAGTAATAACAATAGTAAAGCCGTCTCACATGAATCCATCCAAAGGTCAACAAAGGAATCGCTGGGTAAATTCTTGTGTAGACTAGAAATACTTCCAAACGTTTTATTCGGTGACTCGAGTTTGCCACTATTCCTGTTGTTTTTTATTCGACTGTCGAGCCGACACCATGCGCACTGTGACTGATACTGCATTTTAAGTATTACACACAAGTGCACGTGACAAATTACACATTTCACAACAGCATATATGTATATATGTATGTTTGTATATATGTATGTGTGTATCTAGTTTGTATGGTTATACGTCTGTGGCTAAACGTCTGGAATGTTTTACATATTTTTACAGTTCCATTAGTAGCTTGTAATTCTGATTTTCTAATTTGCAGTGTGCTTTCTGGTTTTAGGGGGGGGGGGGCGTGTAATACAGCTTTTCAATATTCATGCTGAGACAGTTAGTTACGTAACCAACTTCACCAATAATCACAGGTATAAAATAAAGCTTTAGTACAGGTGTAATATCGGCGTAAATATTTTCTAGTTCACCATAAATATTTCCTTTTTTCTTTTATCTTTAACATTACGTTAAGGTCTGCTGGACAACTAATCACTACTACTGTGCACATTTTCTTTTCTCAAGCCCAAATCATTATGTCTCTCTGTTGTGCTTATATTTTATTGAGGAAAATTCCACCAGTATTTTTCATATTATGGGTAAGTATGTCCTCCACATCACAGTAACTTCAAATATACCTATCTTCATAACTATCCGTTCTACGAATTGATTTTGTATAATGTTTTAACCATTACACCATGCTCCATAGCTAGATAGTATCGTTATGGAATTTTCCGACACCTACTTATGACATCATCAGTATTAATTATACAGAGTATGCACTGGTTGGCACATCTAGGTCTTTTACCCGCATCACTATCCGTTTTATGTATCAGTTATTTTTGTTATTTTCTGTCTCTAGATTACAAAAGCATGCCCTTTGAATTGAGAGCTAATATAACGGCTGCTGGTTTAAGATAGACTACCCTGTTTACCTATGCTACTGTCACTTCGAAGCTTTATGACAAAATAACCATGCATGGGTTTCTATTGATAGGCAGGAAGCCTTTCGTTTGGTGGTTTGCCGTTTTGTTGCGGTAGAGCTGTATATTTTCCCTGTGTGTGTCTCCCTGGTCAACAGTTAGGGAATACTTTCCGAGGAGCCCCTTCCCAACTCACATGATGCTCTCACGTATTTACACTTAATCCATGGATGCACTTCGACGCTTGTGGGTTAGTAGATGCTGTCAAAGGGATATGATGTGATATTCGACAGCTGTTTGGAGCGATGTCAAACCTCTGCCTCTTTTTTTGTGTTTTAGGTAAAGGTGGTCAATATCACTATTGATGGGGAATTTTATGGTGGTAGTTAGTAGTTTTGGGGTTTTAACATCAATGGTCCAGAGCTTATATAGCGTCCAGTTGTGTAGCCCAAGTGCTGGTATGAATATTGGTACAGCAAGCACATTGTGAGCCACATATTTATTGTATGTATGCAGAGAGTTTTGAGTTCCATAATCCGAGTGTAATATTTCCTCTTTACGCGTTACTTGTTACGAGTTCCACCATAGGATATATTTTTGATCATCCCATAAAAATGTTGCTAGACTGGCCCGCAGCTTTTCCTCGTTTTACAATAAATAAGGAACATTTATCTTTGCGAAACTCTATCGTTGTATCCTCTGGGAATGTTGTAACTAGGTCAATGCTCTTCTTCATATCATTCGTATTTTTGGCATATACCTTAAAGTCGTCCATAAAGAAACTATGTTCCAGGCTGGTGTTTCTATCTTCATGTGAACACTCATATACCCCTCAGTGAGTATACGATGTTCACAGCAAGTATAAACAGCACCACAGAGATTGTCTACTTGAGATATACTCCAGTGATCCTTTATCTTTCTGAGACAATGCAATAAATTCCTGTATTAAGTTTCACGATGGTGGCTCAATGGATGAAACTGGCTTGTCAATGGTTGTGACTATAGTATCTGGATCTTTAGCAAATCGAAAGGCCTCTAGCATCCACGGGTGGGGAACAAAATCAACCTAGCAGACTGTAGCCAAATTTCTTCTATGCTGTCGCACGTCCGATATTATAGTTTAGGAGTTGCTCAGTACGCCCACAAACACCTTTCTTCCCAGCTGCTTGTTCGGCTGTAATGATCTTGTTACTTTCACAGTGACCCTGCATGAATAGCTTCAGACAGGTTGTATACATTTTATACATTTGATTCTCGCATACAGTTGACCGGTTGTTCTTCACCATATGAGTGACTTTGTTCTTTGTTATCAAAATTATTTCTGCTAATATCAGCCAGCCAGCTTTCTATATTTATATCCTCAGTGAGAGATTGCTCATAGAGATTGATGAGATATCACTGATAAAACATCATTTTTTGTACCAGTAGCAGACGATCAATTCTCTTCCTGATGATTTCCAATTTTGAAGTTTTATTTTTCTATCACAGTCTCAGTGATATCACGATTGATACTATATACGTTTCGTGTGATGCAAAGGCAATACTTTTTCCGGATTTCTTCTAGCCATAGTGTATCTTGATTAAACTCCATTTTTTCACTTAATTTTCTCCAGAATAAATTTGCATCCTATTGAGATGGGTCTTCTGTGATTGTTATTGACTGTCCCTCAGCTCTCTGTAGTTTATGCATGTATATGTGTATGTATGCATTTGTGTGTAAGTGTGGCATATTACTACAGCTACAGTATGGTTGTTTTTAGTTTTTATTTATATGTGTATTGAATAAAATTGCACCTAACCAAGTTGATAGATATAATTGTCTACATATAGATGGTTTTTATCACGTTACCAGCATGGTGATAGGTCGATGGATAAAGAATCAGTTCGCCTGCTGAAAACAACTTTCCGTAAATAGATACATTGTATTGATGACACCACAACTGTGTACTTCTGTTGTTCGAGGGACTGAGCTCATTTCCCCTTCGGGGTGTTGTGGTGGGCAACGTGAATCACCCGAAGGTTAATCTAACCAATCAAATTCTCAAATCGGCAGAATCACGATAAGATCAATATTCTCGTAATACGTTCAAGATATAAAGGGATATAAAACAAGAAACAACAAAATAACTAAAACTGAACATCATCATTTCGTCATCATATACTGAAAGTATTGATATGCCGAAAATCGGCAGAAACGATTGGCCCAGGTGAATTCTGGTCGATCAGAATTATGATCAAAGGCGTTCAAGGTGTAACCATCCCGTTTTTTTCCCGACATCGTATATCTAGGACTACATTATCTAATATGTCTTTTCTATTTTAAGACGGTAAGGGGTGATATACGGAATATTTGGCTACTATTTCTAGCAGGTCGAGCGACTCATCTATTTGTTTCCTACATTCGAATCATTTTCACGGTTGTTACAATAGGTAACAGTGATAGAATGTAGTTGAATCATTTGAATCTAATTATCTCATCTGAAAATCGGTTCTGTTTAAAATAAATTCTTATTTACTTATATAATGTTAACAGCTTTCATTTTTGTATTAACCGATAAAAGGGCAGTAGATTGGCAGAATCGGTAGTGTGGTGGACAAAATGCCCTGTAATATTTAGTTACGTCCTTGTACGTTCTGAATTGAAATTCCATTGAGGTGGATTTTGATCCTCCCGGATCGATAAAATTAGTACCAGCCATGTATCGGAGCCGATACTCCTCTAAATTTTAGGAATTAATTTAGATTACCTGACATTATTATATGTTATGCACATGAAATGATTCAATAATATCGAATGCATATTATGTAGTTATCAGTAAAATTAAAGCCAGGCAGATTGTTTATGTTTGAACACGAGAACGTTACTAAATTATAGATAAGCAATCAAAAGAAAGCCAATTCTTCTAACTAAAGACAAAGAAGAATTTCTTCTGCATGTAGATACATTTATTATTTTTATAAATTGAAGACAAGTAATTCAGTTTCGCTTACAAATGGAGCTTTCCGATGGTGGAAGATGACCTAGTCTATAAAAAAACAAATACTCGGTGTTTTATACTGTCACCAACGTGACTAGTACACTTAATACTCTACGGCATGACCCATGCGATATATAGGCACCCGAGTGAGTTTTCAGCCTACCGTTATAAGCAACGGGAGCAATGTAATATTTTCGAATATTTATATGGCTTTCTTAATATAGTTTCACAAATAAATTATAATTATGTTTAAACTCCTCTCTCTCTATATATATATAAATAATTACACACTTTCCATGTGTGATTGGTTGTTTGGATAAATCTATTGATAAGTTTAAGCATAATCATAATATTTCTGAAAATATAATTATACATTTCACATATTATAAGAGGCATCGATATTAGGGTACATTATATATATTACTCTTTTACTCTTTTACTTGTTTCAGTCATTGGACTGCGGCCATGCTGGGGAACCACCTTGAAGGGATTTTAGTCGATCAGATCGACCCTAGTACTTATGTTTTAAGTCTGGTACTTATTCTATCGGTCTCTTAGTCGAACTGCTATGTTACGGAAGATAAAAAAAACAGAAACACACAGACAAATACATATATATATATATACGACGGGCTTCTACAGTTTCCGTCTACCAAATTTACTCACAAGGCATTAGTCGGCCCGAGGCTATAGTAGAAGACACTTGTCCAAGGTACCACGCAGTGGGACTGAACCCAAAACCACGTGGTTGCGAAGCGAACTCCTTAACCACAATAAAATGTATAATCTTCAGTATTTAGCTACAACCAGCTTTTGTCATAGGTAATGTCTATGTGGATAGATACTTATTATTTACAAAGCAAATGTTACATATAGGGGATTATATAAATTGGTCATTTAGAATATTTTTTAGCACTGTATTTTGAAAAATAGAAATGATAAATGTGAACTAAACTCCAAATAAAACTATTACAATACAGAATGTGATTAAGATATGGCTTACGATCATATGACTCTGAAAGCACCAGTTCTCATTCAATTACAGGTGTCAAGCTATGTCGAGCTTGATTAATCTTTAGATGCGTCATCACTTTGAAAACGTAGGTGCTTTAAGCATTTTCTTTGATGGCGGTAGTTATAATATAGCCATAGCTGTCTGGCTGAACCAGAAAAATGTATATTGCTGTTGTTGTTTAGCACTAAGACAGACCTTATAGATCATATTTATAATCAAAATTGTTCCAGCCGTGACCATCCCATCTTGAATTTAAGCGTAGTGCTTGTACGAGCAGATTAGCCTTTTTCTAATATAATACGATGTGATTTGGGAGGAGGTTTACCTGCTATTTCTAGCAGACAGGTCGAGTAACCACGAAAAGGTCCCCTCTTATACTGATGCTCTCTTTGTGATCATTAGCATTTCTGAATTAAATATTACTGAGACTTGTAATTAATACGACATATGCAGTGGACATCTCATGGATCATTAAATAAACATTTAATAATTGACATAAGAGATACTAGCAAATCTGAATAATTAAGTTTCAGGAAACTAATGAAGTAATTAACTGTTAGGATAAGTGCGTTTTTCCCCGGTAGATCAATGTATTGAGGGGCAGTCATAATAACGAACCAAAGAGGGAGCTCGAGTCAAAGGGGGAGCCTCTACGTAGTCACTTGACCAGCTAGAAATATCAACCAAATCTCTCACAAATCACACCCCACTGTCTTCAAAATGGAAGGACAGATATACTAAGTCTGACAAATAAAAGACAGAATAGTCACCACAGGAATGCCTTTGCTCATAGGTCTCTTGGATCAGGGTTGACCTGCAGGCAAACATTAACAATAGCAAAAAAGATAATGATTAGAATTTGTTATGGTGTTAGTCAGCAGTAAGGAACTGTGCCAATGAGCTTTGCAGGTTATCTTAAACTGGTCAGTTGGATGCGGTTGATGTTCAGCTTGAATAGCTGCAAATCACTGGCTTTGGATAAACATGGGTGTGGAAGGAATTCCAGAAGGTTGACGTTCTGGGAAGGAATGATTAGGCTTGGAAGTGGTTAGTGTGGGGTCTGGGAGGCGAGACACATAATGAGTGATGAGAGGAGGAGTGGCAGCTATGCTGAGTGGACTCGGGGGATGTGTTATACAACTGGCTATTTCTGAGGAGCAGAGAATGTTGTAGTAGGAGTAGAAAATTCAGAGTGGGGAGACAGCACGTACATGTTCTAGAGGTGAATGAGACATTGTCAATAACCTGGATGGCTTTCTTTTGGATGTGGTCTAAGATGTGTTAGTGTGAGTCAGCAGTACTGTCCCAAATGTGGAAGCATTTTCCATTTGAGCTTCGCAGAGAGTCCGCAGTTGTTGAAGGCTGAAATATCTTCTGGCTCTGAAAAGGAACCATAGTCTTTGGGAAGCAGTTTTTGCTATATAATGAATATGAGATTGCCAGGACATGTCATCAAGGATTGTGAGGCCTATCATTTGTAGCACCTTTTAGGGTGTGTATCATGTGTTGTCAAAGAGTAGAAAGAAGGGTGAAGTAGAAGGTTGTTTCCTTGACATGTGATTGTGTATTTGTGCTGTTGAATGAGACCAGATTTTTATATCTCCATTGAAGAATGTTTTCGATCTCTTTGTTCATGGAAGTAGCGCAGGTTTGACGTTATGTGTTTAGGCTGCTTGTAGATGTCGCCTGTGTGTGGACAGCTAAGGAGGACGAAAGCGTGATATCATCTGCATAGAAATGAGCGTTATTAGAGGTGGTGGCAAGTAGGTCGTTAATGTGAGTGTCGTAAGCACAACTGAGTCCTGGGGCACACCAGAGTTGATGGAGTGTGGGTCAGGGAGAGCGAATTCACGGGTTATTGTTCGGCGTGGGAAGTGGTCCATCAAAAGCTAAAGACGGTTGTTAGAATGATATGTTAAGAGTATAAAATATAGAATAATACAGAATGATAAAATAATAGAAGAAAAGTCAGAATTACTCAATTCATGTAATTTCTCTTTTTCTTTCCTTAGTAAAAATGTTAACAAGTTACTGTCTTCTTTCTAAGTGTGATTTATAATATAATAATAGTATATAATATAGAATAATATAAAAAAATATAATAAATTGAATTAAATTGCGGACTCACAAAAAACACAGCATAGCTAGTGAACGATGTAAGAGTTAATAAATGAGAGAGAAAAAAGTCCGTGATTTTAAATCAAAAGCTAAAGACGGTTGTGATATAGAATAAGTAATTGCCATTTTGTAAGGATAACGAAAGAATAGGTGCCGAGATGTATGTATGTATGTATATATATATA
>JAOPJM010525509.1:0-10413 GCA_027124095.1 Muusoctopus leioderma
GTGTTTGTGTTTGTCTCCGTATCTGTTTGTTTACCTAGCGGTTCGGCTTAGAGATCGATAAGATCAGTACCAGACTCAAAAGTACTCGGGTCGATCTAATCGACTTCAAGGCGGTGCCCCCAACATGGCCCCAGTCCAATGACTGAAACAAGTAAAAGAGTAAAAGAGTAATAAATGAAACAGTATTAATAACAAAGATCACCAGGCCAGGCTGTATGATGAATGCCATACGGTGAGTTTAATGCGAGTACGCTACGAAGGTGTTGTAAAAGTTGCGTCAGAAGCGGTGTTCCCTCAAAAATTTAACTTCCAAGAAAAAGGCCTAACTCGTATTCCTAACGTAAACAAAAATAGAAATAAAATTAAAAGAGAACCTTGAACTGAAGAATCATAAATATATTGAAGTGATGCACTAATATTATATATACATCCCACAAACGGATCTCACAAACGATTCGATAAACGGATCTGATTTTATTGAATTTCTCTACACAGATTCAGTTTTGCATGCCAATTACGGAAATCTTATTAATTTATTTCGAGAACGTGATGGTGCAATAGAAAGTAGCACGAAACAATAGAAAACATGATGGTGATTATAGTAATAATGAAATATGTAAAATAGTTCGATATTGAGTACTATGAACTTCAAACACTGACTACCATTACACCATGCCAAACATCTGAAGAAAAGCTCTCACATGACTGACACTCTATACGAGCAATGAAGTTGACGTAAACAACAAGACTGAAATATATCATTGGCACCGTAGCTCATGGTTTAGATATATATAACGGAAGGATTCATTCTTGCTGACAAGTATAAAACATTTGCACCAAAAACAATGGGGTGAAAATTATCAAAACATGTGCAACTCCTAAATACACCAGTTTAAAGTATTATATAACTTCACTTGCCATCTATCCCCGGGTGGAGGGTACGCAAGTAATGAGTACAAAAAGGCAATGAGCTGAAGTTTATAATGATAGTGGCTTTCTAGAACACTTTTAATAATAATAATGATTATTATATTTTACATTCGCACAGAGTCAAAGATCGATTAAATTGACCAGCGAACATTTTTTGTTGGTTTGATCGGGTGAAAGGGACTGTGTGAAAGATCTTCGCTGGCCATCCGAGACAAGTAAAATCGATTCTTATTTAATCGGACCAGAAAGGATGGAAGGAAAAGCCAATCTTGGCTGGATTTGAACTTGAAATATAAAAGGGCGTAATTTATTATAACGAGACATTATGTAAAGAACTCTTCCGATGTTGCCAATTACCGCCATCATTAATAATAATACAAATAATAATATGGGGCAATGACATGGCTATGATTGCAATGGGCACGCTTCTATGTGACAATGACATGGCTGCGATAATCTGGGACATGTCTACATGCGACAACGACATGGCTGTCCAGATTTATATAGAGATCAAAGCGACCTCCCCATATATCATAATCAAAGACGGGAATGAAAATGGATGTACTTTGATAGACATTGAAACCCTTTATAACCAAAACATTGCCCCGAAAGAAGTTGAAAAACTATCAAAATAGAAGGACCTTAACATCCAAATAATGAAATAAGTATGAGAGTAAACATGTTACCAATAATTGTTGTTGTACTGGGTATGATGAAAAAAAAAAAAACATGAACAAAAATATATAAAACAAGCTATATCAGGGTTCACAAATTTATAGACAGTTCAAAAATAGCCCAACAAGGCACATCACACATTCTACACAAGACATTTTAAATTCAATAGGACCCCTCACATGGTAAATATGCTGTGCAATCATTTCGTAATACTATAACAAATCTCACACAGCACATACGCAACACAATTGCTAAAAAATTAAATAACACAACTTATTCAACACATATTCTACACAATCATCTCCCAATACTATAACACAAATCACACACATATACTACAAAATCGTCACTCAATACTATAACTCAACCCCAGAGAGCATACGCAGTACAATCACCATCCAATAAAATAACACATCTTACACATCCCATAATTACCTCCAAATACTACAAAACCCTTTATACAAATGAAACACTAAAACAACACAAGAAACAACAAAACAGACCCCACAACACGGTAAATTAGATGTGATACAGAAACACTCCACCATTCCTCGAAAAAAAAAATGCTGCACACACTTCCAGAACACAGAAGTGCATCAGGTGGTGCAGTAAAAATGTGCATGAAGCTATCACAGCTCTTTACGTTCTGAGTTCAAATCCCACCGAGGCCAACTTTACCGTTCATACTTCTGGGGTCAATAAAATAAAGTACGATTCAAGAAGTGTGGTCGATTTAATCGACGATATCCCCCCCCATAATGTGTAGCTTTGTGTCAATGATAGAAATCAACATTAATAATCGTGATATTGAGATGGATTAGCAGAATCATTAGAGCGTCGGATAAAATACCTTGCGGTATTTGTTACGGCTTTTTATGTTCTGAGTTCAAATCCGCCGAGATGAACTTTGCTTTTCATACGACCGGGGTGGATAAAATAAAGTACCAGTCAACTAATGTGGTCCATTTGCTCGACTATACCCCCGACCAAAAAAATGTGTTGCCTTGTGCCTGCTACTGATGAGGATGATATTGGCATTGATGAGGACGATGATGATGATGACGACGATAATTGTTTCTAATTTAGGTACAAGGCCAACTGGTACTTTATTTTATCGACCTCGGAAGGATGGAAGGCAAAGTTGACCTCGGCGGGATTTGAACTCAGAGCGCAGTGAGACAGAAAGAATACTGTAGAGTATTCTGTCCGACACGTTAACGACACTGCCAATTCGCCGCCTTAGATGATGACGACGATAATGATGATGATGACATGACGATAGGTTGAGCTAAACATGTATTATGAAACAGTAGAAGTTAGATAAAATATGCCAATCCTCACACTAGCACTACCTATTGAGTTGGGCAATTAATTAGCCTGTTTTCTTTAGTATATATCTGAAAATGTCTGCTTCTTTAATCATTTATTTATTCATTCCTTTTTTAATATATTTACAATCTCTCTCTTAACACTGTGTCTAGGATTATATTTTGATTTGTTTCTATTTTACCAGAATTATTGTTTTTACTTCTTTACCTTTTTAATTTTTCTCTGTACTTTAATGCTTCAACGCAGTCGCGTGTAATTTGCTTAATTGGTTCAATACCTGTAATCCTTTCACATATGTGCCTATGTACTTTTTTCGTTGTGCATTGGACTTCAGGAAGATGTCATGCCCATAGCCTTCGCAGGTCCTCTGTGACTAGTGGGATCGACGCGGTTAACGTTCTTCTTGAACAGTTGCAAGTAGATAGCTGTAGGTGGGAAAAAACATGTACAGTGAAGGAATTCCAGAGGTTCGACGTTCTGAGGAGGAGCCTGGCCGTAGTGGTTAGTGCAGGGCCTGGACTGGGTGTGTGAACACATTATGGTTGATGAGAGGAGGAGAGACAAGTGAGACAGAAGTGCCTGAGTGGAAGTGGCACGAGACCAGTGCACGTGACCAGTGCACGAGACCAGTCAGCCAGCACCGAGGAGCAGAGACGACTGTAATAGCAATAGAAAAAACAGTGGGCCAGAAGTTGGCTACTATTTCTAGCATATGGTGTCTAGCGTAGTGTAATGTAGTTTGGTGTGGAGTAGTGTGTTGTTGTTGTTGTTATTGTTGCTGCTGCTGCTGGTGTTGTTGCTGCTGTTAAGTCTAAGACCAGCACTTTCCAAGCCGAGATATGATCAAAAGCTTTTCAGCCATGACAATCCAGTCTTTTTTTCAAACTTCTACACGCACGGTCACACACATTAGTGGCATAAAAGTCACGTGGGATATGATAATCAAAACACAGATGTAGTGACCAATTGACCAGCAATAGTGGTCCACAATAAAGAGACGAAGACCTGCCTTCTCATTATTGTCACCACTGTCCCAGGTGAAGCTAATCTTCTAATAACAGAAGCTGAGAAGATTAGTTAATATTATAACACGAAGATCGGGAGTAAAAAAATATAGTATATTAAATGAAAATAGTACCAGTTACTAATGCACCTCTTACTAACACACAAGTCGCACACCGCCAACAACACCTGAAGAAACTCAACGATATCCACCCAACTTTATGAATTTTAACCGCCACTACAAGAGATGCCTTTGTGCAACACATAGTCTGCAATCTCTCCCGACTCCCAGCCGATCCTGTTGATTCCTTGCCAAGAGAATCTCTACCAACTTTGCAGAATCGTCTTGTCCACCATTACTCAAACAAAATGGTTCCGCAAGTAGTATTCCCATGAATAAAGCTTTCAAATTTGCTACCCGCTTTGCATCCAACTCCACATTGCACACACCCAGTAAAACTCTATCAAAACCTTCCTTCTCTATTCCACCAGTCTCATCACTACGTACACATACACATGAAGTGCGAAAACAGAACCGGTCGTGTCAAACCAACAAGGCCTCCAGCCCTGACGATACTCCTTCCGTTACTCACAAATGCTGTGTTCCAGAAATGTCCCCCACCTTCGCCAAACTCCTCAATATATCTCTGTCTGCGGGGGATCTATCCCGATCTTTGGAAACATGCTACAGTGTCCCATTTCCAAGAGGGCAACCTCTCTGACCCGGTCAACTATTGACCTTTCCAAGGAGGCAACCTCTCTGACCCGGTCAACTATTGACCTTTCCAAGGAGGCAACCTCTCTGACCCGGTCAACTGTTGGCCTCTCACTCACACTTCCAGCATCTCAAATAGGATAGAAACAGTTATCATTAATCTCCTTCACCAACATCTCTAGTCTCTGTCCATCGACTTTTACCATCCTTGAAGATCTGGCTTTACAGCCAGATCTTTTAGGGACTTGCTATCCTGTGTCATTCACCAGTGAGAAGTTTGGCGAAAGCAATATCATTGCACTTGACATCAGTAAAGCATTTCACTGTTGAGGAGGACCCTTCTGAGTCACACATTATTAACTCTGGTTTGCCCCAAAGTTCGATAAGTCTCCCACACTCCTCCTATTATACATTAACAACATATTTGTTGTCACTTCTAACAACGCTCACCCCTATATATATCACTCTTCACTCTTCCCTAACCTTACGCAAGCAAACTTTATCTACGTAACAACCTAGACACCTCACATCAAAACTGCTAATGCTTCCATGAACAACACGCAATTAAAACCCTCAAAACCTCTCAAAGTCTCTACAAATGATAGGCCTCACAGTCTGTGATGATCTATCATGGTGATTTCACATTCATAACGTAGTAAAAACTGTCTCAGACTAGATTTCCCTTTTAGGGTCACAAAAGAATAACGCTCCCACGTTTGGGACGGTGCTGTTGCTACGCATTCATAAATCCTAGAGTGCATCCAAAAAAAAAGTGATCTGACTGAATGGTAAAGGTTCACTCACCAACAAACTTTAACCTCTTCACTTTGACTATTCTACTGCTGCTACAACGGCCTTTGCGCATCTGAACTAAGTTCTTGCATACCAAATCCACCTAGGCCCACCCGTAACAACAACCACAAAGTGATAATCAATTCACTACTTTTTTGTACGATCACATTCGACGAGGGTACGTAGCAGAACCTCTTGTGGGTTGGAAAGTTAGTGAGCAGATATCTACGTTCTTAAAGTACTCTTTCACATTGAATAGTCTCTCACTACCTCTTTTTAGAATATATAGTTGTTAAATACATAGTTTTATGTAATATGTGATGCTTTTTAGAGGATTTCTGGTGTTACAATATATAGAAAGTAGATCTCCATTTCTGTTCAATAATACATATTATGTTACGGATAAATTGTCGTCGGCTTCGGCGTTCCCTTGTTGGTGAGGATGTTTCCAAAGTTTCTAAAACCCTGGTCTATTCGCTAGTGAGTTTAATTTGTGTGGAGAAAGATTCGCGAGTTCAATTCCCACAGTGCTTGGTCTTCAAAGTCCCTGTATCCATGGCACAACTCTTTTGAGGAGATGGGAGGCCTGTCCGTTTGTAGAGAAATGCCAGTTCCACACTTTTTCGTGGTCCGCTCTGACACTTTCTCTCAGTACGTAAGGGGCGATGACATGGACATCGGTGGGAATTGAATGCCTAACCTAAGCGGGATTTGAACTCATAACGCCGGAACAAATACCTCAATATATTCTATCTGACGTTCTAAAAGCTCAGTCAATTCGTCGCCTGATGAATAAATATATATACGTAAGTCATATGATGTACGTTGAATTAACATATATTTAATCTCGCTGTTAAATTCGTCTTCATAGTTAAACTAGTCCTCAAAATCCCTGATGTTCTTTAATGATGACCTCACATATATAACATGTCCTATCGACAATCCAAAGGCTAAGCTTCCTCTTCAGGGTCAGAAAATAATCCAGCTCTAATAAGTTGTAGACACTCAACAGGGTCAAGTGCGTCCTACATTAGAGAGCTGCTCACATATCTTGCATAGTGCTGCCGCTACACACACAAGCATATTCGGCCGCATCCATACAAATGTTGTTCGATTGATTAGATACAACTACAGACAGAGAGATAAACTACAGATAGATGAACTGCTTCTTTGTTCTACTTTTGATACAACAGCATATGTTCCTTTGAACTCATCTTGTCATCTGTACTGTATCTTAACCTCTATATTCCGCATTACAGGTACCGACCTACAGAAGTTCAAACTGAGTCCAATCTATATTCAATATGTCATAGAATGGGCAAGCTACGGTTTTGTATGAGAAACAATATGTATGCTATAAATAGTAGGCCTAAGGCACCACTCTGTCAAATATCACAATCTGGTCAATGGATCCCTCAGCGGAGTTCACTCTGTTGCAAGCATTTGGACCAGAGCTCCGATTTCCTCTCCGCCCACGTTTTTTTTCCTGCAGACATTGACCTGCAGATGTTCAGACTGGGCATCGCCTGCATCAATCTTACCACTCTGGGATAGCCTTTAGAAATCATGGACATTGCTCCTCTATTCTGACGACTTATAAAACAAAATATTAAGCTATGTAAAACACATTCAAATACAGGCCATATATGTTGAGAAAATTTACCTATTATTTTCCATCGTTAACTCTTTGGTAAATGTTGAGTTAAATATGACTTCCGATTATGTAGCGGAATGCGCATCGAACATACCATTACGTGTTTCGCTATCTATTTTGTCACTCCTGCATATGAAATGACTGAATGGATTAGGTATTCCAGTGCTGACAAATGTAACGTTAGTAAGTTCAAACACAGCCCTTTCTGAATGCGTTTTGAACGTGTAGTTTTTGAAATATGACAGTTTTATTTTTCTCAGTTTTATCAATCCTTAAGGTGCATTAACATTTTTTACAAAATCTGTTTATTGCTTGAAATGAAACACACAGTATACACTTGATTAATTCATACATAATATATTTGAACCTCATTTTTATAACATAAGATTCAATTAGGTACACATATAACTGTAGAATATACATAATACAAGATTTTTAAAAGTGTTGTGTATATAATTTTCTCTTATAAACTTTGAATGCCTTCATTCCCAAATCTCTCGTATCGTGTTTCCCTTGCATGAATATATTAATGGAACCGTTCTCCTTGCTCATCGCTTGCCGCGTTTTTCTGGAAAGAAATCTAGATGAAAATGTATGAAATGTATTTTAACAATATTCGACAGCCCATTTATTTAGAGGCATCAAAGAGATTCTCAACTCCATATCTATATGCAAGGGACTTATCATTCCCTTGTTTTCGCATAAAGATTTAAAAGACTGTCAAGTTTATAATTCCAGTATATTAATGGTTAACGTTATCACAGGTAACGTCTGTAGACGTTCTGATAACTATTTTTAACAGCTAAGTGAACTGAGACATGTAAAACAAAGTGTCACACACAGATACAGCAAGAATGAAAGATGGAGAAGAAAGAGGATGAGAGAGAGGGAGGAGAGAGTCAGATAGAAAGAAAGCAAAAAATGCCGGTCACAAATTAGAACTTATGAATGTAGCACCAAAGCCTTCTACGTCGTAAAAAATCAATGAATACACGTTAAACCTAAACGTTTCCTGCGAACATACGCCAATAAACATTTCCACACACCCACACATACCATACACCCACACACACACATACACACACACACTAATCATTAAATATTCATGTCACAGCATGCTAATATCTCAACATTCTGCTAAACACTTTCTACCAAAGCACAGCTCTAAACACATCTTGTAATGATGTACTGAACACTTTCTGCTTTAGTATATCGATAAATACTTCCTATCTGAACACATACGAGACGGCCTCTACGTGGTCACCTGTCTTGCTAGGAATACCAGCTAAATCTGCCCCATTTAACACTATACTGTTTCAAAGCGGAAAATCCAATTCTGAAAAGAAAGACGGGGCAGATATGGCTAGAATGACAATGACCATAAGTTTGCTTGATCAGTTTGCTAAACAACAGCACCAACACATTTAGCTACAGAAATTAACAGCTTGCTATCTTTTAAAAATAAGGGCACATTGAATAATGTAGATCTAAATACATCTGAAATAAAAAAAAGACAGGGTGGTCATAGGCTGGATTACTTTGGATCATAGATCTGAACTGGATGCTAAACAACAACAACAACAATCTGCACACATACATATATGAAATATATATGTATATATGTATATGTATATGCATTTTCACGCCGAATGGTTAAGAAGTTCGCTTCGCAATCACAAGGTCCCGGATTCGAGCCCACTGCGTGGCATCTTGGGCAAGTGTCTTTACCATAGGCTCAGGTCGTCTCAAGCCTTGTGAGTGAATCTGGGTAGACGGAAACTCTATAGAAGACCGTGGGATGGATTGTACTTGTAATTCAAAGGCCAGCAGCCTTGTCACACTGTGTGTCACGCTGATTCTGCCTGCTGATTACGTTGGGGGTACACGTGTCTGTGGAATACTCATCCGCTTACACGCTAATTCAATGAGTTCGTAGTTCAGTTGATCGAACAACTGAACACTCATCGTCTGGTTCAGACAGAGACCCATTTATTTATTTATATGCATATGTATTTTCACGTAGCTATATTGATTTCGCATTCCTGTATATATGTATATATGTGTGTTTGTGTGTGTGTGTGTGTGTGTGTGTGTGTGTGTGTGTGTGTGTGTGTGTGTGTGACGGGGCCCCGACCTCCGTCGCGCGGCATTTCCGTTCCGCGGACCACACTTTCCACCACGTCTCCGTGTTCGGTCTGGCCTTGTACACCGGTCCCACCTACTCTAGGGTCCAGCGGGAGCAACGTCTTCTTTTCGCCCTCGGCACCGCGCTCCCGTTCGGCCTTAACTCACCGCCGCTCCTCCTCTGACCTCCACACCCACACTACACCTACACACACACACGACCCCTGCCCCCCACCGGACACACACATACCACGACCTACACCTTCCACGCACATGCCACCATACACATACACCTACACACACACACTACCTCTGCCCCCACCGCACGCACACATACCACGACCTACACCTCCCACACACATGCCACCATACACACGCACACATACACACACACCCACCCTCACACTACCTTTACACCCACAACACCACTTAGCTCCCCCTCTTGTTCTTCTCAGACTTCCACCCACACACAACACGTACACACTACCCACACCCATACGCCCACCACACATACCACACACCCACACATACCCCACACCCACACATAGCAGACACAGAGATACAGCCCCCCCCGCACACACACACACATACGCACACACATCCACACACATACACACGCACACACACATACAGCCACACACACACACGCACGCACACACATATACGCACACACATCCACACACATACCCACGCACACACACGCACACGCTACACACCCACCCACACACACACACATACACACACTCACACACATACACTACACATACACCCACGAACCTACGCACGCGCACACACACACACACATACACTACGCACACACACACACATACACTACACACACTACACAGCCACACACACATGCACTTACACGAGCACGCACACACCAAAACACACGCACACGCACACATACGCACGCACACATACCTACGCACACACACTCACACACACATATACACACACACACATACGCTCACACACACACCCACACTTACACACACATATACACTCACACACGTACGCTCACACATGCACACACGCACACTCACATACACACATGTACACACACACAAGCACACACACACATCATACCGCTCACACATGCACACACGCACACTCACACACACACACATGTACACACACACACGCACACACACACACCTACACACATCCTACTGCTTGACAAGCCAGCAGC
>JAOPJM010525525.1:0-10412 GCA_027124095.1 Muusoctopus leioderma
ACTAAAAGTAATGAGAAAGGAATAGAGAGAGAGAGAGTGATGAAGAAGAAGAAGAAGAAGAAGAAGAAGAAGAAGAAGAAGAAGAAATAGATAGATAGATATATATATATATATATATATAAAGAAGTGGAAATAAAATAAAGAGGAAATGAATGAGAGATAAAGGGAAATAAAGAGAGGAAGAGAGAAAGAAAGAGACAGGCAGACAGATATGGGGGGGGGGAGTAATAGTAGGATCTGGTGGAAAGTTAGAGAGAAACGTTGAAGACAAAAAAACTATATATAAACAATAGTATAAAACAACAAGAAAACCAGTTTGGCGACAATACTGATGAAATCTACGTAATTCGAAAATTGACAGCTTCGATTGGAATGTCACGTGCAGCGTGTTGATAGGTAAGAGATGACAGTTAGATCCGATTGGAGCATTTCCTGTTACGCATGGACATAGCTGTTGTCATGTGACTGATCAAATTGGGTGAGGTAGGGATTGGGAGAGAAACGAACCTTCTTACATTTCTAATGTGTTTGTGTGTTTTTGTTTGTGTGTTTTTGTATGTGTGTTTTTTGTGTGGTTTTTTGTTTACTGTTTTTTTTAGTTGCTCACCAGAAGCAGTTTCAATGAACTATGGCCACGTCCGCAATATTAAAAAATATTACGTGGATTTTTTTGAGGTATACAGGAACGAAACGGACGAACGAGGACTAGGTGAACAAAACAAAACAACACAATATAATTCAATACAACAAATTACCATACGGCCCGACGCTTATGGTAAATATAGGCGCTTATGAGAGAGGAAAGTCTGGTAACGACGAAGAAAGAAAAAGGACGAAAAAGGCAGAGACAGAGAAAAAAATAGAGACAGAGAAAAAAATAGAGACAGAGAAAAAAAGCTGCCGACTCTGATAGAAGTAAGAGAAAGAAAGAAAGAAAGAAAGAAAGAGGCAGTATGGGAGACAGACCGGCGGTTGACCGGAAGAGAGAGAGAGAGAAAGGATGAAGGCATATCGGAGACATGATGGCTAGTGACCGGAAGGAGAAATATCAGCAGAAAGTGATGGAGTGAAGAGAGAGAGAGAGAGACAACGAAAGAGAAAGGGGGATAGAAAGAGTAAGGGAAGAATGAGATGGTCACAGTGAATAAGGACGTTGGCATTTTCTTACTTCGACCAACTCAAAAAATGTTGTTATGTACCTTTGGATGCACCATTTCGTAGTACCTTGAATTGCAGAGGGTCAGCGACATGCAGTGCCCTAACTCGACTCAAGCAGTGGGTTCTCCTCCGTGTATAGGTGGGAAACACTATACGTTTCTATACTTATTTAAAAAATATCTTGTTTTATTTATTATGTATTTTTTATAGTTATTCATTTATTATATGTCCTTATTTTTACAAAAAATGTTAAAGTGACTTCCTTGTATAAAGTCCCTGACATACCACCCCCGTTTTTGTACACCTCATCCTCACACAGTTTTGTAACCCCGCTAGTTGTTAATGTTTCATGTAATTGTATGTATGAATGAAATTGAATGCAATTGCCCTCGGTGGTTAAATAAAAGAAAAGATTATTATTATTTACCTTTCATCCTCTCGTGGTTGATAAATAAAGTACCAGTCAAGTACTGCGGTCCATATAATCGACTGGTCTCCTCCCCACACATTTCTAGCCTTGTGCCTTAGGACGGTGGATTGGCGGAATCGTTAGAGCGTAGAACAAAATGCTTTGCGGTATTTAGTTACGGCCCTTTACGGTCTGAGTTCAATTCCCGCTGAGGTAACCTTTGCCTTTCATGCTTCTAAGGTCAATAAAATAAAGTACCAGTCAAGTACTGGGGTCAATATAATCGGCTGTCCCCCCCCTCAATCTCTGGCCTTGTGCCTAGCGCGTCGGATAGAATGCCTTCTATTCGTTCTGTCTTACTGCGTTCTGAGTTCAAATCCCGCCGAGCTCAATTTTGCCTTTCATCCTTCCGGGGTCGATAAAATAAAGTACCAGTCAAGTTGTTGGCCTTGTGCCTATGGTAGAAACAATTATTATTATAATTATTATTGTCTATTGTAAATAATTAATATGAGGGCGATGGATTGGTAGAATCGTTAGATCATTGGTCAAAACGCCTCGCGGTATTTGTACTGGATCTTAAATTTTGAGTTCAAATCCCACTGAGGTCAATTTTGCTTTTCATCCTTCCAGTCAAGTACTGGTGTTGATATAATCAACTGTCTCGCCCCACACATATCTGGTTTTGTACATATGTTAGAAACAATTATTATTATTATTAATAATTTGTAACATAGGCGTAAAGCCACACATTTGGAGGGAGGGTATAGTCAATGATATCAATCCCAATACTTAACTGGTATGGGGAAAGGCAAAGTTAATCTCGGTGGTATTTGAACTCAAAACGTAAAGAGCTGGAACAAATACCGGAGGGAATGTTGTCCGGCGCTCTAATGATTCTACCAATCCACCACCCTAATGATATTAGTGTTATATATTATTTCAGTAGTCTTATCTTTAATGCATGCTGTCACTGCCTTGAGTACAGGCAGTGTTTTTTCTTCTTCTTCTGCATGTTGTGTATATGTGTAAGTCCTGGGGTTTTGGTTATGTATTTGTTTGCATCTTTTTTAATCCTGCCAAGAACACCTATAATTATAGTGACAGGTTCGGTTTTTAATCCCTACATTCTCACTAGCTTTATTTCCAGATCTTTATATATGTATAATTTCTCAAGTTCTTTAAGAGATACATTGTCGTCTACTGGGCCTTATACTTCGATCAGGAGACACTTCCTTGCCTGGCTGTTCATGATCTCCTTGTCTGTGGGTTGGCATATCCCAGAGTATGATCACTTTGTTATTCTCTGAGAATAAATTGATGCATGTTTATACCACTTCTTTTCTGTCGGTATTTCATAATGCTGGCACAATTTTCAGTATGTAAACAGTACCACAGTTACTAGTGACGACGACGACGACGACGTAGGATACTGAGAAGTCGACGGGTTTCCTCCCTCAGCACAGGATCGACCAAAGACTCAAATCAGCTGTTCCACCAGACTGTTGTCTTGTGGTGTTGAGGAGATGAAGACTGGAGAAATGTGAGAAACAACAGGGGAGAGTAAAAGAGAAAGAAGAGACAAAAAAGAATGAGTCCAGGCAAAAGACAAGAGGCTGGAAGATCCTCACAAAGTGCCCCCCCTCCATGGAGTGTTTGAATTTTACGGTAATCCGAAAGAATAACCACAGACTACTTAATTTAGTGATGGAGATAAAAGTAGACAAACAACCATACTGTGCTGACTGGGGGGCGGGTTTCAAATATCAAGAGCCCCCAGAGGATATATTGTTTTTGAGTGCCACATCAGCAGTCTATCGACAGTTCAGAGATCAATTCCCAGAGGATATATGACACTGCACTGCTCTGTTAAAGCCGAAAATACTCACGGGCAATTTTGGAGGTTCCAGTTTGCAGAAGGTGATCGGAGCAGAAGGTGACCAGATTTGTGGGGTATCCTTGTATATTTATTTTAACCTATTTTAATATATTGTACTACGTTTTTGTCGCATAATGATGATGATGATGATGTTGTTGTTGTTGATGATGATGATGATGATGATGATGATGATGATGATGATGATGATGATGATGATGATGATGATGATGATGATGATGATATATGTCTCTACATCCCAGCATGTTTTGCAAACCTTTTATTGTGGCCAATGAAGAAAGGATTATTATTATTTTATAATGATGTTGGTGATGATGATGACGATTATACTGTGAGAATAATGATGACAATGATGCTGAAATGATGATGATATTGATGATCATGGTGATAATGATGATGATAATGATGATCATGATCATTATGATAATGATGACGTGATAATTATGATGATGATAGTGATAATTATGATAAGGATAATGATGATGATGATGATGATGATGATGATGATGGTGATGATGATGGCGATGATGATGATAATAATGATGATGATGTTGATGATGATGATGATGATGATGATGATGATGATGATGATGATGATGATGATGATTATGACGTTGATGACGATGTTGATGATGCTAAAGCTGTTGATTTTACTATAATAACTACAGAACTGTCATGACGCTATTCAACGAAAATAGCTAGATTGTTTCTTGATTAAAACAATTTTCATTTGATGGATGTCTGTCATCTGTTATTATTATTCTAATTCGGAACAATACGAAACTTGACGTCAGTTTATCGTTATTGCCGGTGCTGTTGTTGCTGTTGTTGTTGTTATTGTTATTTCTGTTGTTGTTTCTGTTATTGTTCTAGTAGTAGTAGTAGTAGTAGTAGTTGTTGTTGTTGTTTCTGTTGTTGTTTCTATCGTTGTTGTTGTGGTGGTAAAACGAGTTTTACTCTAATAAATATAGATGTAATATTTAATAGTGACAGTTTTCAGATATAGCGTGTTTCTTTTCAGTACAATGCAATATATTGCACTGTTGGTCCAGTGACCACATATCTGGTATGGTATAGATGTAGGGCAATGCAGAATAGTGCATGAAGAGGTACCAATATATCCATATATCGAGGACAAAACACCCTGCAGAATTTAGTTATGGCCTTTTACGTTCTGAGATGAAATCTGGCCGAGGTCAACCCCAGATCAACCAATTAAAAAAACAAAATTTACTAAATTTAATTATACTAAATGTTAATTATTTTTAATATTGAAATGGTAATTATTCTTGACATTTAAATGTTAATTATAGTTAACATTTAAATGTTAACTATACCTAATATCCCAAATGTTAAGTATACTTAACATTCAAATACTTTATTAAATAGTCTTTTTTTGTACTTACTTACTGCTCTCGAGCCATTAATTCCCAGACCAAATACTATATGCAGTCTTTGCTTCCGATGACTATTGTTTTGTAGAGTATATTTTATTACAATCTCTTCCGACAATACGTTGAAACCTTAGCTTTTCTAAGTTTCATATTGAATACACCAATTGATTCAGTATCCACTTTGTTGTATATAGGGAGGTGGGTGTCTGAGAAATATTAGGACAACATAATGTGGTGGCTTCTTTCATTGGTCAAGAAATCCTAAGATGAATTCAACTTTGTAAAACTTACAAAACCGTCGTTAACTACACAGTGTATATAGTGCTTTCGCTGGTTTTCAACACAGGGAGCTGTGCTTTCGGATGCATGGGCTAAGTCAGTGAAAGTGAAGTTCCTTGCCCAACATACGAATCACCAGTTATATGATACCATAATGGTTCAGTTCTGGCTGTGAATATAACTGCAACAATGTTAATGTTTCTCTCATTATTTTAATTTTACCTCTATTGAACTGAAACATGAGATAACGATCTAGTTGTTGTTGTTGTTTAGCCCCAGATCAGCCTTGATAAAGCAGACTTACGATCAAGGGCGTTCCAACCATTAACAACCCGCCCTTTTGTGTATCTAGGTTAACAATGTCCAGCATGTCCTTTTTTTAAGACGGGAAGTTTGGCTGATATTTCTAGCATATCAATCGACCGTGTACACCCCATCACATTGGCTCGATAACAATTTAGTTGAATGCTTTCATAAAAAACAAGTCAATCAATGTTCGATGTTTTGTCTCAACTAAATAAAAATATTCTTCCCATTATGAATATTTCCCCCTCATATACTATCAAGTGTATTTTCTTCACGTATTTAGACAACAATGATTCTTATCAAATTTCAGTATTAATTTATTTCAACAATATTGTAACAACTGTTAGGAAATTATCTTAGGCACCCTATACAACGCAATTATTCCCAACAAGTCAACGAAGGAGCTTCTACACGGTCACTCGACTTGATAGAAATATCAACCAAATCTCCCTCAAATCAAACCCGAACATCTTTAAAAAGAAACACAGAGAGACAGGTTGGTCATAGCTGGATCTCCTTTCACCATAGGTCTGCTCAATCAGATTGACTTGGGGTTAAGCAATAACAATAATAACAATAATCATTCAGAATATAATAACACTAACAGGGATGTGGGTTAATTTAAATTACCTACTAATAATTTCTAAATAATTATTCTCAAATTTCAATATATATGAGAACCATATAGATTAATAGTAAAGTAGTTGCTAGCTCACCTAATGTGGCGAGCAAGAAAACTTTAATTAATGAAGCTTCTACTTGCACTGAGGAAAGGTAAACTTTGAACAAATGCAATATGGACAATTCCAAATCTCAAAAAATCAAAATGGGTTACAACACCAAAATCTCAATTAATTAATGTATGAAATAAGCATGCGATGAGGCGGAAAATTATCTGATCTTTGGCATGTACGGTGACATATCCGGATCTCCTCAGCGAAGCATAGTCTTTACCGTGATTGCCAGATCCATGATAAAGAATGACTATATCCATGCGCAGTAATGTAGGCGTGACAACACAACATGGAAAGTAATTAGTAAAGTAGTTGCTAATACCCTTAATGGGGTGAACAAGAAAACTTTAAATTAACAAATACTCTACCTGCGTTGAGGAGAGGTAGTTATTGGATCAATGCGAAATATAGATTAATAGTTAAGTTAGTGTTAACACATTTATTGCAGGGAGCATTCAAAAGTTAACTATAAATAATTATATGGTGAAGAAGAAACAATATATCAGGCAATGTCTAATATTGTTTTAATTATATCGGCATGTACGGGTACCAGCTTCAGACATGTTTCGGTCTTGTTATGGATTCATCAGCGAAGAATTGACTTTATCATACTTGCCGAATGATGGAAAAATCACCAAGTAAATAGACATGGTCTATGTAGTAAAATAGGGATTGTTTAGAGAACTCAAAGATGCCATTTGCAAAAAAAGCAATAGTTAAGTTAACATATTCAATGTAGGGAGTATTAACAAGCTAACAAGAAATAGTTATGCGGCGAATAAAAACACAATATTAGTTAATGATTAATACTGTTTAACCAGCAGAGCCTAGAGAGACATGGGAACAGACTGGACTGTAGAGAAATTACAACATGTTCAGATTGTCACAATGCACATCATATGACAAACCGCTGCATGTGAAGCGAACGAGGGAGCCTCTAAGTGGTTGCTTCACCTGCTAGAAATACCAGCAGGTCTCGGTCAAATCACACCCGACTATCTTAAAAGGGGAAGGACACATTACATAATGTATTCCTAGATACATTATGTCTGAATAAAAGATAGGATGGTCACGGCTGGAACACCCTTCATCATAGCTCTACTGGATCAGTATGGATCTATGGATAAACAACAACAGCAACAACTACAACAATAATAAAATTAGAAAGTGAAGGATAAAGAACTATTAAGATCTCTGTGTAGTAGATGGTACAGTTACAAGAAGCCACAGAATATAATGTTTGGTCTTAACACTGCTTTGGTAAAAGTGCATGACCTATCCATTGCCTTAAAAGAAACGGAATTGTAACAGCATCCACGATCAAAAGAAAGTCTGGAAGACTTGCTCTTGCAACACACATAGTATATCACAGCATTTAAAATTTCACTCTTTTACTTAGTTTAAATATTTATTACACACAAATGTTAGATGAAGAATTTCCCAGGTGTATTTTTGAAGCTAACATCATGAAATTCGGTATATTCTCCCTCTCTTTATTTTGGCACGACCGTTATGTAACACTAAATAATTAGTTGAATATGGACACAGTTTTAGAAATGAGTGTTCTGCTCAGAATAGCTGAAAGGCACGGCTGATACATTGTAAACATATGAAACAATTTCGACAGTTTTAATCTGTTCAACTTACATACCATCTGCTACATTTAGAGAGTGACAAAACTAAAAAACAAACAAAAAAAAACAATTAAAAAAATCATAAAAAACAAAAGACGAATTTTCCTCTCTTTACTTTATCGTTTCTATCTCACTCCTCCCGTCTGTTTCTCTCTGTCTTTCGTTCTCTTTTCCCACTGTATTTGTATATCCGTTTCTCTTTCAGTGCAGCATATAGAAATTGAGAGACCCTTTAATTAAAACTGAAAACAGTTGATCTACGGTGTGATAACTATGGCATCTACGTGATATTGATGTGATATCTATGACTGACTATAGTCACTACTACCACTTACGAATGTTCATGTTTTTGAGAAAAGGCCTCCATTACAAAAACGGAGAGGCCAACTGGCTACGTCAGGTCAGTGGTTTGTATTCAATCAGTGGCGCAGATTAGCGTGTGTCCACGGCCAAAGCAAAAACACTTCCACCTTGCTTTAAGTGGGCACCAAAGAGTGGTATAGATGTAAATAGCTATATCGTTGAAGAAATGAGAAATAACTTCAATTACTTCCCTGAGAAATAGCTATTACGAATCAGCTTCCTATTTAGGGTTAGATATGTTTCTCTCTCTCATATGGAAAGATAAGTACTGGCTCTACAGATCCTTAAAATGGCGGCTTTATTGGCATAAATCTGGGATTCTGTAGCAATGTACAGAGGAGTAAAGTTTTCTATGACATGAGATCTCGGCCTTGCCCATGTAAAGGCGTGTTTCTTCCCTTTAGACTCCATCAGGGGTTGAGAGCCCAAGGCAACGCATATACAAGGGTTGTACCGAAAGTAATGCAAAACTGATCATAACTTTTTTATTAACTCACATAGGTCGTTCAAATTTCACATGTTGGTAGAGTAACTCTTCCTCTATGCAAAGGTACTACTCAACATAGTCTCCATTACAAGCGGCGATGCATTTGCGCTATCGTTGAACCCAACTCTCGAATCCTCTTTGAAAAAATTCAGGTGTGCACTGTTGTACCCACTTCGTCACAGTCACTTTCACCTCGTCTGTGTCATCAAATCGTTGTCCCCGAAGAATATCCTTCATTGGACCGAACAGGTGGAAGTCGGAGGGCACCAGATCCGGGTTGTACGGTGGATGGGGGACCACTGACCAGTCCAATTTACCGATTGGCTGATTTGCTGCCAACGATGTTTGTAGTCGCGCATTGTCATGGTGAATGTGGATGGTTTTCAGATTCTTGTTCAGTCTCTTCCTCCTAATGGCTTCTCTTTTGAGTATCTCAATGTACCGCTCGCAGTTCACGGTACAGCCACGTTCCAGAAAATCAAGGAGGATGACGCCATTGTCATCCCCCAAAACAGTCACCATGACTTTCTGTGCCGATCGCTGGCTCCTGAACTTCTTAGGCCTTGGAGAAGAGGTATGACGCCATTCCATCTATTAAGCCTTCATTTTCGGATCATAAAGGTTTTAGATCTGAATTAATGTGACGTCTGTGACTTTAGTGTATACTAGTCATAATCAGCAGTGTATTTCCATTCACCAGCTGGGCCCCCAAACCCAATAAACGAAACAATTCTTCCAACACCTGTTTTTTGAAGTTGCCCCGCCCAACTGAGTGAACAATCGATGCAATCTGCAAGGCTATCCGTAGGGAGAAGCTGGATATACAACTGGCCCATTCAGGACTTTCCCTACGGAAATGCCTATCTGAGAGACGGCTCCCCGGCGCTAACAACTTATGCGCGCTAGCCAACTGCCCCATCTGCAACACAGACATGTGTTTGTGAACATTCGTCAAGAGTTACACACTGGCAGTACGATTCGGCACTTGCACATCCGAATCAAAGAATAACACCTCATTCGCCCCTCATCGGTCAAAAAAAGCATCAATATGAATGTCGGTTACTCTCAGAGCCACACCACAGTTACTATCAGAGCTGCAGACAGAAATGTCGAGAATTTTGCGGATCATTTGTAAGGTTAAAACATCTGTTACTCAATTAGGTATTTTACTAAAGTAATAGTACATATATGTGCACACACACACACACACACACACACGCACACACATACACACACACAAAGGCACAACATGCACATATGAATACATATCTAAAATGTAAGTAAATGGATCTCGGTCGGTTTCGACGATGAATATTCCAGTTGTTCAATCAATTGCACTACCTATTCATTGAATTATATTGAAGCCGCCGAGTATTCCACAGACACGTAATCCTTAGTCAGAATCTGCGTGACACAGTGTGATAAACCTAGCACTTTGAATTACAGCTACAATCCATCCGACGGGTTTCCATAGTTTCCATCTACCCAATTTCACTTGCCCAAGATATCATGCAGTGGGATCGAACTTCAGATCTCATGATTGCGAAGCGAAATTCTTAACCACTCAGCCGTGCCTGCGCCCATATACATGTATAGACGTACAAATATATATACGCACATACATACACACGCATGCAAACACAACATGCATATGTATACATGCAAACACACACTTATATATATATATATATATATTTATTGATAAATCGGTACCGACAGATTGCAATCTGTTTCGTTTGTACTTCTCAAGA
>JAOPJM010525555.1:0-17204 GCA_027124095.1 Muusoctopus leioderma
ATATATATATACACACAAACTCACACACATAGATACAAACATATACACACTCTTTTACATACAGTTTTTATTAACCGTGAAGAGATGAAACGCAATGCGGAAGCTGGCATAATTTGATATCAAAGAACTAAGGGACGAAATTAAACACGGCAAGACGTATAGTCTGTTACGCTACCGTTTATAGCGCAAGATTGATTCAATAATAATGATTTCTAACATTGGCACATAGGCATAGATTTTAGATGAGGGGCATAGGGAGACTCAACCGACTCCAGAAGAATGTAAGGCAAATTTAGTCGTGGTGACATTTGAACTCAGAACGTAAGAGACGCACCTAAATACATATATACTGCACTGATTCTGCCTTCCACTACACTTCCAATGGTAATAACAATAATTATTTCTAACTCATGCAAGATCCACGTATTTGGAGGAGTGTTAATCGACACCGCATCGTGACTTATATTTATTTTATCGCCCCTGGAGGTATGAAAATAGAAGACAGCTCCGACGGAATTTGAAATCATAAAGCTAAACAAACGCAAATCGATGTAAACTAAACACGCCAAAGTATTAAGTGGGGATCTGTACCGTTTCTGCAACCCCATCTCACCAATAATTTAGATTTCTATGATTGACATTCGGCTATATATTTCGAAGGAAACTGTCGATAAAATCAACCCCAGCACTAGATGGGTATATATATTTTTATTTGCCCCTCACCCCTCGGAAGAATGAAAGTCAACTTCGGCGGCGGGATTTAAACTCAGAAAGTATAGAGACACAACAAAATATATTCAAGGTGTTTTATTTGGCACGCTACGGATTATACAATCTACTACTCTCATCGTTCCAATGATATTGATTTCTAACAGACATTGGGTTGCATTTTGAGGAATGGATGTAATCGTTAAAATCAACCTCAGTACTTGACTGGTACTTATTTCCTCGACCATGGAGAGAGAAAAAGAGCAAAGTGTATGTCACAGGATTTCAACCCAGAATGTGAAAGGACGTAACTGAATATCGTAAGGTATTTTCCCGGCGCTCTACCGATTCTGCTGTCCACCGCCCTTATGTATTATTGTTTCTAACATAGGCACAAAGCCAGACATTTAGGGGGAGGGGTTAGTCGATTAAATCGACCCAGTACTTGACTGGTACTTTATTTTGTCGACCCCGGGGGAATGAAAGGCAAAGTTTAACGCGGCGGGATTTGAACAAAGAAGGTAAAGATCTGGAATAATACCGCAAGTTATTTATTTGGTCCAACGCTCCAACGATACTGTCAATCCAGCCTATAAACATGAAGCTGTTATTGCACATATTGCAGTCGAGATTTTCAAACACAGTAAAAATATATGGCAATATTTTTTATTTTTTTATCTCTTTTAGAAAAATTGAAATTTAATTTTTAATATCAAAGTGGATTTTTTAAAATCAATTCACTCTAATTTTATTTGATTGTCATATTATATTCAACATGTACAAAAGGCAAATTATCCGTTAACATATTCCAAATTGCTTTTCAAGTATGTTAAAATTAGCAAATTAATGAAACTTGAAACTAGAAAATTAATGATGCTTGAAATGATATATTAATGCTTTCTAACGCAGGTAACAAGGCCGCACAATTTGAGAGGAGGATTTAGTCGATTAATTCGACTCCAATAATTGACTGGTACTTATTTTAAGAAAACCGAGAGGTGTGCATTACTCTTATAAACATATATCTTTAAACAACCTATTTGAATGAGAATATAACAAACTAGTCTCCTTACAGACTAGCTATACATAGCAAGTACACATTCTTCTAGTACACACTTCATACGAATGGACAAAACACAACTAAAACCCTTAATATCGCTACAATGCTACCTATTTTAGGATCACCCAAAGAATGGCTAACCACCCTTTTAATAAAATAATTGTTTCTAGCATATGCACAATGTTAACAACCCCAGTACTTGACAGGTACTTTATTATTTTATCGACCTCGGAAGGATGAAAGGCAAAGTTGACCTCGGCGCGATTTGAACTCAGAGCGCAGTGAGCCAGAACGAATACTGCAAGACATTCTGTCCGACACGCTAACAACTCTGCCAAAAATAATAATCATTTTACAAGGTTACAAATTTTGGGGAAAGGAAGAGTCGATTTTATCGACTCCAGTATATGAATGTACCTTCAACGTAAAAAGGCAAAGTCGACCACGGCGGGATTTGAACTTAGAATATCACATGATGCAACTAAATACCACAAGGCATTTTGACCGTTGCTGTACCGTCCTGACTGTAATATAATAATTATTTCTAATATTGGCACGAGGCCAGAAATTTTAGGGCAGGGGTTAGTCGATTGAATCGACTGGTACTTTGTTTATCGACCCCAGATGGATGAAAGGCAAAGTTGGCCTCGGCGGGGGTTGAACTCAGAGCGTAGCAGGTCGGAAAGAATACTGCAAGGCATTCTGTCCGACGTGCTAATGATTCAGCCAATCCACCACTCTCCTTGAATGTAACAATATCAACAAATGTTTCAGAAAATAATTTCAAGCTAATTATCATTTCTCTATACTACTGAGGGATCCTCTACGCAGTCGCTTGATCTACTAAAAATATCAACCAAATCTTCTTCAAATTACACTAAACAGTGCGTAGGGCATAATTGTATTTATTCGGCTGAGCCGTATGACATTACTTAAGTTTCGCTCCTACATGCTCGTTCAGACGGCAGCTTGATGTGTAATGAAGAGTTCCTTTGTCCAAGGTCGTGTCGATGCCTCAATATTTTATTGGCTGAGACAAACCACGTGAGTCACTCGTAAGGGAGGATGAGTACCAACCGAAATGAAACATATTTCATACAGGGAGACAAATTTGCTCGGCTTGGTGTCCAAATTCTTTTAGTCAAAATAGGCCAAATTAGTAAAATTTAGCAACATAAAAAATGATTAATAAAAATGATAATTATCAACAATAATAATGAGGAATAATAATAGTAATAATTAGCAAAATTAATGGCAATAATAGCAAAAGTATTAATAATTAGCATAATGTTTACTTAGCTTAATGGTAAAATGTTCCATGGGGGTTACTTGCTACCCTTTGTGTCTCATGGTACCTGTAAGAACATGTTTTTCCTCAAGAGGTGGGGGAGTGATTGTACTTAACTTATTAACTCTTAATGTCCTGTAAGACACGGTTCCACACGGTACCACATCATCAAATTGACATGAATAACTGAACTATATATATATATATGGTAAACTTGAACTATTTTTGTGTGAAAACACCTCAAGTAGCTGTTTCTTACCTGTAAATTTCATAATAATTAAGCTGCAGAGAGCCAATTTCAAGACATTTTCTGCTCAATCATTACGGGACTTAGAAAATTCTCAACAGGATGTTAAGAGTTAATAGGAGTTGACACTTTGGCTTGATTTTACGTGTCAAGTTTTATGTCATCTTATTAGCCGGCTGTGGGTTGTGAGTCCACCCAGTCTGCAGTTCGAAGTCTGTTGGTACAGAGATGTACTTGAAGACTTGGCATTTAAATTTATTTCCATGAGAGTATGACGAGAAGGTTTCTTCTTTTCTGTTCAGAATAGGACAGCCCATAGTAAAGTTCTTGAGATTTTCGGTCGCATATACATGACAATGGCTGCCCCAACCGTTGCATGCCTTTGCTTTTGCCTTTGCGACAGTAATCTATTCTGTAGTGGGATTCCTCTTAACATCCTGCCGGACGGACCCAGTTCCACACGATACCACATCATCAAATTGATATGAATCATTGAATTTTATATACAGTGAAAGTGTAGTATTTTTGTGTGAAAACACCTCAAGAACCTGTGTTTCTTACAGGTAAATTTCATAATAAAGAAGTTGAAAACCTGTTTTTAGGCAATTTCTGCTCAATAATTACAAGACTTCTACAGGATATTAAGAGTTAATTAACAGACATGATAGGCCAGAGGATCCTAGGATGTTGGGGGGGGGGGGTGACTGCCCTACCTTACTCCCATCTTGCTACACCTCTGCTCTCCACAAACCAAACCAGATCAACAATAACAACAACACTTGTCATTGTTGTTACTGCATCATGGTGGAAAAGACAGGCTGGTGTATTTTACATTCCTCCGCATGTTGCAACCATTTGATTCTCCTTCCTCAAGCCAGTGAGAGAGAGTCTCTATATCAGGGTAGGGGAATCTTTTTAGTACCAGGGGTGGTGCATAAGAACCTGTGGGTGATGGGGAGGGGCACATTTGTGCTTAAACTGTTTTTGTTTTTGTTCATATAGATTTATAGACATCATCAGCAGGTGTTTTCAAATTTGAATGTGGGCGAAACTTCGCCACCCCTGCTTTACATGGTTGCTTGACCTGCTCGAAATAGCAGCCAAATCTCTCTCACAACACACCATAAAAAACCACAGCCGTCCATCACATTCGAGGATGACCTGGTATAAGCATATACCATGCTTTCATTAAGGGTTTTAGATGCCCAAGCAGTCGCAAGCAGACACAGACATACTCTCGGCCCTCCCACCCAACACTCAGCAGAACATCGGGGGGATGTGACAGCTGGAGGGAGAGAAGGCTGCACCAGCAGGGTTGCTGCTGCTGCTGCTGCTGGTGGTGGTGTTGGTACTCACTTTCAGCTGAGTGGACTGGAGCAATGTGAAATAAAGTGCCTTAATCAAGGACACAACATGCCTCCCAGACTGGGAAATCAAACCCACGACCTGTCTTTAAAAACAGTAAGAACACATTGGATAATGGAGCTAACAACAACAACAACAGCACCATCAACACTACTATCAACAAGCCAATGACAAAGCTGCTATGCTGTCACTGAACCTGTGAGAAATATTAACCAAATCTCCCTCAAATCACATCCTACCATCTTAAAAATTAAGACACACTGGATAATGTAGCTCTAGATACACTGTGCCTGAGAAAAGACAGGACAGTTACAGTTGGAACACCTTTGATTATAGGTCTGCTCATTCAAGGTAGACCTGGGGCTAAACAACAACAACAATCATTTTATTTTATTTGTTTTGTTTTGTTTTTTCTTTATTTCCTTCCTTCCTGCTTCAAATGTTTGAAATAGAGAAACAGTGCATTCAATTAACTCAACCCAAAGACATCCATCCCCTGGTAGAATTTGAACTCAGAAATGTGAAGTATCCTGACACTATCTATCATAAAAAGTTCTCTAACTACAGCTCTTCACCATCTGTGCCAGATCTTCTGTAGTAGAGTGGTAAGTATTCCTGCCTGTCACGTGGAAATCTGGGGTTCAATTCCCTGCTGGGGAGGCACATTACCTTTTACGAGCCAACAAAGGAGCCTCTATACAGTCAGTTGACCTGCTAGAAACAGCAGGAAAATTTTGTCTAAATCACACACACACACACTCAGTCTTAAAAAATAGGAAGGACACATTAGATAATGTAGTATTAGATATTAAAAATAAAAAAAATGAGATGGTCACGATTGTAATACTTTTGATCATAATTTTGCTTGATCAGGGTTGAACTGTGGCTAAACAAGAACAACCAGCAACAACCTCCAGTCATTGCTATTAGATTAGCGGTAAATTACTCTCCAAGAATCCATGCATCACAGTTTACCACCATCCTTGCTTGCTATTTGCTACAGCAATTACCCCAATTTAATTGTTTTGTGTAGTAAACAGTTTATAGTTTCACAGTTATGCAGCTACTCAATACAAACTGGCCCAATCAATATCTGTTGGAACAGGTTAAGCCTGTGCATGTTATACATACATTCTGTTATTTGGGTTGGTTTTCATTTGGTTTTTTCTTTCTTCTTTTCCTTTGTCCTTTTTTGTTTTGTTTTTGTTTTTTCTTCCATGTTCAGAGTTTTTGTTCTGTTGTGAGTGGGTGGCTTGACTAGATGCATGTGATGTCAGCAGCAGCAGTAGCAGCAGTAGCTGTGGTGTGGGGATGTGGTAATGTTTGTAATGTTAATGGGAGCAAAACAAGAGAATACAAAAAAAGTGGTTCCCAAAAACTGGAAGATGTTCTGCATGGACTAATGTACTGTTTGTAAACGTTTACATGATCACCTTGGTCGTCATCATCTGCCCCTTCTACGTAATCATCATCACCATGACTATCATTACCATTACCATCATCATCACCAATATTTTTATCCTCATTGCCATCGTCATTATCTCCATAATCATCATCACCATTGCAATCATCATCATCATCATTATATTTTTTTTTCTACATGGTCACTCAACCTACTCAATGTAGCAATCAGGTTTCCTTCAACAAACTCCCTACTGTATTTAAAATGAAGACCACATGTACAGAAGTAACAAATGTTAGGCCAGCATCCTTGCTATATGCAGATAAATGTGAATTGTAGCATTCATGCCCTTCCAAAGGACACTGGTGTAAAGCTCTAATGGCTAGATTGTTAGTAATCTACTTAACATCACTCAATTTCTGAGTGATGCTGAGTGCTATAGTGTAGCAGCAGGTTGAGTAAACTGAGTGCAAGAGAGAACTTCAAAATAGATCAGCTTCACTCAGGTTTTTAATGACTTGGGAAAAGCATGAACATCACAATAATAGTTTCTCCTTACTCAAAAATCTCATGTTTGAAGCCCAAGTAAGAACTCTGGAAAAAGCAACATTTGCTATATGATGCTTACTGTTTGTTTTATTAGTTAGTCAGGAGGGAAGGCAGTGCCCATCAACCTTTTTCAGGTCCTCCAAGACTGGTGGGAGGCAGGGAGGGAGGAAAGTTTCCTCAGACCAGAGATCTGGCCCTAATGCTTGCAACAGAGTGAACTCCACTAAAGGCAAGGGCCAAAAGGTGGTATTAAAATGGGCAACGCATTAAGTCTGCCACCCAAGTAGGCCATGGTGGGATTCAAACTCAAAATGCAAAGAGCTAGAACGAATACTGCAATCCAGTTCTAGACTGGTACTTTGTTTATCTACCCTGAAAGTTTGAAGGGCAAAGTTGGCCTCGGTAGGATTTGAACTCAGCAAGCAGTGAGCCAGAACTAATACTGAAAGGCATTCTATCTGATGCTGTAACAACTCTGCCAATTCACCACCTAAGTTGAGGTGAGTTATACAGAGTAGAGGGAAGTGACTCAACAAGTTAAGTCGATGACCTCATTTTTATTCCCAGTTGCAGCCTCTACACTTCACTTACACAACCAGTGCCCCTGTAAATGTCATGTAATCTAATGTAAATGCCTTCCAAGCACAAAGGAGCTTTCAAGAAGAGCTGGTGCCTGGTTCTGGTTTCATGGTGTGAAACAGATGAGGGATATATATTCCCCTGGAGAGGACACCAGGCTGTCATAGAAAACATTCCCAAATGATCCAGTAGGTATTCCTAAAAGCCAGGTGAACTGTACAGTGAAGGATTAAATGTACTGATCATATACATAACAAAAAGCCTGCAGCGGATTTGAACTCAAGACCAATCTGCTAGTAGCCGAATATCACATCTGCTCAGCAATTCCACTCCTAAAATATAATTGCGAGAAATAATGGTGTGAATAGCTAAGTCCACAGGGTACCAGAATGGATACCTAACTACAAACTCAGCAATCTTGCTTATACACTAGCGTCCTTGGAAAAGGTATAAATACCACAACTACCATTTACATGCCTCTGAAAACTTCAAGCATTATGAGTCAACCAGGGAGCCTCTACATGGTTGCTCGACATGCTAGAAATAGCAACCAAATGACCTGACCATCAAATCACACCCCACCATTTAAAAAAAGGATACAATGGATAATAGTTCTAAATATACAAAAAGACAACATGGTCATGGCTGCAATGCTTTTCATCATAGGTCTGTTCAAATAAGACTGCCCTAGGGTTTAACAACCACAAAGACAACCTCAAGTGTTATGCCAAAATAAAAACCCTAACAGAAATGGAAAATCACACCCATAAATTATTTCCAATAGAGAATTATGACATCATAGCAACCATGTCTGGAACTGGATATGCAATATGCTGATTCACTCTGATCCAGTTTAGTTGAGATATTGATATTCTATGCAAGTACAATGAAAGTGGATTTTCTTCCCAAGTGGAAGGCATAAAATCAATAGCAGCAGTAACAGCAATTAATACAATAATATTATGATTACACTGACATAAATAAGTACAGAGAGCTGCATTGAGCTATGTGATTGTGATTATTCTAGGAAAATAACTGCTTCTGAGATAGGTCATGTAGGCACAGGCATGGCTATGTAGTTAAGACATGTGCTTCGCAAGCACTCACAAGGTTCCAGGACTAATCACACTGCATAGCTTCAGGTTGAATCAAGCCTTGTGAGTGATACTGGGTTGATGGAAACTGTGTGGAAGCCCATCAGATGGATGATAATCTTCTTGGGTGGTGGACTTAATCCATCTCTTGGTTTAACACTACTGCCTGGCCGTGGAGTCCACTTTGTTGCACGGATTCAGAACAATCTTCTATCGGAGAATAACCCATCAGTAGTAGGTTCTTCCTCCCTTTCCCCGCCATTCTCAGAGACCCTGCAAAGGTCATGTGCACTAACTTTCTTCTTCTGATTAAGCCATAAAAGAAATTTTTTAAAAAGCCTTAATACATCTGTAATACTTCCTTGTTGATAGTAAGGGAAATTGTTGTTGTTCAGCCCAAGGTCATCCCTGATCAAGCAGACCAATTATCAAAGGAGTTCCAGACATGGCCATCCCATCTTATATTCAGACAGTGAATATCAAAAACTAAATCATCCAATGTGTCTTCCATATTTTTAAGATGGTAGGATGTGATTTGAGGGAGATTTGGCCGTGAATTCTAGCAAGTCAACAGACAATGTAGAGGCTCTCTCGTACCGGAAGTTTGTGGCTGGAGTGACAAGTATGATTGTTCCAACCAGTCTCTATAGACAACAGCCATGGATGAGAATGAAGAAAGCAGAGCACTGATAATGTTCTATGCAGTTATCACTAATTATTATGGTGTCTTTAACCCAAATGTGGAACAGATACCACTGTATGAGAGCTATGAGTGGCTGAATCAATAGAATATCAAATAAAACCAGCCAATGGGGTCAGTAATTATGCTGTCACAACTGCTATACTGAGCTTAGCCAACATGCTGAATTCTCAACAGGCACAGTCCACCTAGTTATCAGCAGCACTGCAAAATCGACAAGTGTTTTACTGGTTTGCAATGCCAAGTTCTACTCTTTCCATGGGTGTAATCAAAAGGGGAGCTAGGTCCAACTGATTTTTAAGTCAAATTGGTGGATACTACTGCTCATGAGATTTCAAGTATTTGACTCAATCAGATCCCCAAAATCAGACTGACTAAGTATCATACCATATTGTAATGTTGTAGGTTCTAATATTAGAAGTTAGACAGAGAAAGTTCAGTTTGCTTTGCATCCAAAGGAAGTACAGACACTTCTTGTCCTTCTTCCCTGGCAAACCAGTATAGTTGGACCATAAGGGTCTTCTGTTAGGTAAATACCAACAAAATTAAACTTGTCAAACTCTTTTTTCCGCTACAACCTCTTTTGATGATAATTAAGGCCAGTGAACACAACCTTATCCTTTCACATGGCAAGGAAGAGTATTAAAACCATGAAATATGCAATTAAGTCTAAGATACTTTGGCACTGCTCCAGCATGGCTTTAGCCGTGATGTCTTAAACAAACTAAAGAACTTGTTGATTGTACATTAAGATGTCTCGTGTTGATGCTGAATGTGGGTGGGTGCAGCAGATACAGTCAAAAGTATGCCAGTACTGAAACACATGTACAAACAATGATAACAATTTAAAAAGACAAAATGAAGCCCTAATAGAACATGTTTTCTAATTTACTGTTATATATTTATAATTTGACCAAATTGTTATCTCTAAAGGTAAGAGTAAAATATACATTAAAACTACTCTTTATAATATACTTATTTTTGTTTCTTGCATCAGTATGCATGCATCTGTACATAATTGTTTATGTTAGTATAGCAGGTGATGTGATGTGCTGATAAGATTTTGGGGAACTTAGTTTCTAAATGGTCTTGATTCTCAGTTGAAACTCCTTTATTTATATTGTTAATATTTTTCACTGGGGTCAATAAAATAAATACCAGCCATATACTGTGGAAAAGGAGGGGATATGTAATTGTCTGTACCCACCCTAAAAATTTTCTGGCCATGTATCAATGTTAAAAACAGAATGAACATCACAGTATCTACTGTCTCCTTATAAATGCTGAGATTCCATGCCCGTTTTACTGAGCTCATAGCAACTGCCTAAATACAATAATAGTCATATGTCCATATATTTAATTATGTTATTAAATGATTATTTCTTACTTGCACACACAAACACACACCACAAAGCCATTTTTTGTAGTTGGCTGAATTTACCCCAGTATATTACTGGTTTTTCTTTTATCAAAGCTGGAAGTGTAAAATTCCAAGTAAAAGACAAACCCCACTTACCCTGTGGCATTCAAACATCTGAACTGTGAGGGAGGGACGAGGAACAAAACTAAATAAATGTAATGCATTTAGTCTTGTGAACTTTTGGATCAGCCACCTATATCACCCTTTACATAATTAAATTCTAAAAATAGATCTTAACATTTCTTCTTAATACACACTTTTCTCAATTCCCACCAATAATTCCCCTAAAGCAAAAATAGAACTTGCTTTCATTTGAAAATATCTCCCCACCTCCCCAGACAAAAAAAACAAAAAAAAACATTGTACTAATATGTCTTATAAACATAATGGCAAGAATGAAAAATGTGAGCAGGAAGCTCTTACTGTATTTATATGATGATTCTTTGAATTTTTTCTTCTTTTTTTGTAATTGTGTTTGTATTATTTACAGACACTTGAAGTCAACATGATTATATAATTGTTTAGAAGGCAAATAGACTTGACTAGTTTAACTGACCATTAACATCATAGTAACTTTAATTATGCATTTCTCACCTTGACATAGGTGCAGCTACGGCTGTGTGCTTAAGAAATTCGCTTTGCAGCCACGTGGTTTCGAGTTCAATCCCACTGTGTGTCTTCTACTATATAGCTTTGGGTCAACCAATGCCTTGTGAGTGAATTTGGTTGATGGAAATTATGCAGAAGCCCATCATATACATAGGTGTGCATGTATGTATGTGTGCATGTATGTATGTGTGCATGTATGTATGTGTGCATGTATGTATGTGTTCGTGCATGTATGTGTGTGTGTTTGTGTCTCTCCATATCTGTCTTGTTTGTTTATGCCCTGTAACTTAGCATTTCGGCAATAGAGACCAATAGAATAAATACCAGGCTTAAAAATAAGTACTGGAGTCGATCTGATCGACTAAAACCCTCCAAGGTGGTTCCCCAGAAATGGCCGCAGTCAAATGATTGAAACAAGTATAATAGTAAAATAATAAAAGAGAATAGTGGCATAGGCCAATGGTTTTCAAAGTGGGTTCTGAGGAACTTCAGAGTTCTGCAAAAATATTCTGGGGTTCTGCGAGATAAGGTATCTTTTAATATAATTTAGTAAAATTTTATTTAATGAAAACAAATGATATTCAAGATTTTCAAATAAATTACCTCTCTAAAATATTTTTTGCTTTATTTAATGGCTTATTCAAATTAGGTTTGGGTTCCGCAATTTTTGGAAAATTGTATAAGGGTTCCCTGACAAAATGAGTTTGAGAACCACTGGCATAGGCCGCATAGAGAGAAGGAAATCCAGAATCCAAAGAAACTGGTGATGGTCTGCATCAGCAAGAATTAGTCTATAGGGCAGTTTATAGAAGAGTTTGGTAAGTTCAACTACCATGAGCAGTGAAGAATCTTAATATTTCTGGTTATTGCCCTTCATCTCAGAGTGACAAAGATAGATGAAGTGTTGTCATTTACTTTCCCACATCCCATGAAACAACACGACTTTCACTCTCTTCCTTACTCTGAGATGGAGGGCAAGGGCCCGAAACGTTAAAATTCTTCACCCCTCACAGTAATTGAACTTACCAAACACTTCTTTAAACTCTCCTACAGGCCACGCATCTGGGGTGTGTCAACTAAATAGACCCAGAACTTGAACCAGTACTTATTTTACCAATCCCAGAAGGATGAAAGGCAAAGATGACCATAGCAGGATTTGAACTCGGAACATAAAGGTCTCTACTCATTCTGCCACCCACCACTATAATAATGATAATGATAATGATTTCTAACTCTGCCATCAGGGCACACATTTTGGAAGAGAGATGTTGATTTTAATTTAATCCACCCTAATTCTTGACTGGTACTTCATTTATTAACCCCAAAAGGATAAAAGGTAAAATTAACCTCAAAGGGATTTGAACTCAGAAAGTAAAGGGATGTAATTAAATACCAGAAGGCATTTTGCCAACCACTTTATCAATTCTGGCATCTACTATCATCATAATTCTTTCTAATATTGGTACAAGGCCAGACATTTTAGGGGAGGGGGTAAGTCAATTAAATCGACCCGGTACTTGACTGGTACTTTGTTTATCGACCCCAGATGGATGAAAGGCAATGCTGGCCTCGGCGGGGTTTGAACTCAGAGCATAGCGGTACTATCATCATAATAATAATGATTTCTTACATAAGCACATGGGCAGAAATTTTCGGGGGAGGGAACAGTTGATTATATTGATCCCAGTACTTGATCGGTACTTATTTTATCAAAGCATTTTGTCCAATGCTTTCTGCCATTCTATAGAAATAGTGATAGTTTATTTGATTGCCACAAGGGCCACTGGTAAACCCTAGAACAGGCAACCCAATACCTTAATAGTGCCACTGTCCTCTATGAGTCCATATTCTTTTAGGATTTCTATAATTACTTCAGTTTTCTTGTCTTTCAAGCCAATCTACTCAGGTTAAAATTAACCACTAAGTTTGCTGAAATTTCCATTTTCCATTTAACAAAATAAGTGTCTTAATGCTGGCAAATTCAACTTTTGAGATAATCAAAATAATTTAAAAGCAAGGTACTCTTGAGATGCAGCCATTCTTTGGGTGTTGGAGTTGCATTTCACATTGGTTCTTGTAGACTGGTTCTTGTAGCCAGAGTATTGGAATGAGTCAAACTACATTGTTAGATTGGTTTTCTAGACCTGAAAATATGGACATGCTAACCCTTTTGATATGAACCCAACTGCTTAAAGCGTTCATATTTAAAATAAAACATTCCTTCATAATTTTATGTGAACCTTTGTTAACTCATGTTACAAAACAGCTTAATAATAGAAAAGTGAGTTATTTTATTAAATGCATCCAAATTATTGATTAATTTCAAAAATTAATTAAAACAAGAAAGAGTTAAAGTTCCAAATTTTAAACCTATGGTCCCCAAATTACAGATCAGAATTATATTTTTAACAGAAATTTGGCTGTTTGACTGAGAAGTCTGAGTAACTATGTCCAACCATATTTGGAAGAATCTCTCTTCCTCACTTCTACTTCACACACACACACACACACACACACACACACACACACACACACACACGAGCCAATTTTGGTCGCTTATCTTGCTAGAAATAGCAGTCAAATCTCCCTGAAATCACACCCCACCATCTTAGAAAAGGACACATAGGATAATGTGGTCCTAGGTTCCCTGCACATAGGAAAAACATGGGATGGTCTCAGTTGGAATGCCTTTGATCATAGGACTGCTTAATCAGGACTGACCTGGAACTAAACAACAACAACACACATATACACAATCACACACACATATATGCAAACACTCACTCTTATGTATAAACATTGCTGTTGATACCAATACTTTTTTCTTATCTTGTGAGTATTTCAATCTATTTTAATAGACTCCCTTTAAACATCCAAGTGTGGTGGTACACCTAACACACCACTCTGTTAAACATCACCAACTGGTACTTGAGTGCCTTTATCGGAGTTCACTCGGTTGCAAGGATTCAGACCAGACACCAGGTTAACCCCCTCCCTCTCCCTGCATAATCACATCCTTTCTGAAGACCTTGATCTGCAGATGATCAGGCTGAGCATCAACTGCATTGAAATCAGTACTCTTAGAGGGCTGACAAAAATCATTAGCATTGCCACTCCTCCTCTGACTAACTTATGAAAAAAAGAAAATTAGGCTCTAAATATAAGCTGCATATATATATATATATATATATATATATATATATGCAGCTTATATTTAGAGCCTAATTTTCTTTTTTTCATAAGTTAGTCAGAGGAGGAGTGGCAATGCTAATGATTTTTGTCAGCCCTCTAAGAGTACTGATTTCAATGCAGTTGATGCTCAGCCTGATCATCTGCAGATCAAGGTCTTCAGAAAGGATGTGATTATGCAGGGAGAGGGAGGGGGTTAACCTGGTGTCTGGTCTGAATCCTTGCAACCGAGTGAACTCCGATAAAGGCACTCAAGTACCAGTTGGTGATGTTTAACAGAGTGGTGTGTTAGGTGTACCACCACACTTGGATGTTTAAAGGGAGTCTATTAAAATAGATTGAAATACTCACAAGATAAGAAAAAAGTATTGGTATCAACAGCAATGTTTATACATAAGAGTGAGTGTTTGCATATATGTGTGTGTGATTGTGTATATGTGTGTTGTTGTTGTTTAGTTCCAGGTCAGTCCTGATTAAGCAGTCCTATGATCAAAGGCATTCCAACTGAGACCATCCCATGTTTTTCCTATGTGCAGGGAACCTAGGACCACATTATCCTATGTGTCCTTTTCTAAGATGGTGGGGTGTGATTTCAGGGAGATTTGACTGCTATTTCTAGCAAGATAAGCGACCAAAATTGGCTCGTGTGTGTGTGTGTGTGTGTGTGTGTGTGTGTGTGTGTGTGTGTGTGAAGTAGAAGTGAGGAAGAGAGATTCTTCCAAATATGGTTGGACATAGTTACTCAGACTTCTCAGTCAAACAGCCAAATTTCTGTTAAAAATATAATTCTGATCTGTAATTTGGGGACCATAGGTTTAAAATTTGGAACTTTAACTCTTTCTTGTTTTAATTAATTTTTGAAATTAATCAATAATTTGGATGCATTTAATAAAATAACTCACTTTTCTATTATTAAGCTGTTTTGTAACATGAGTTAACAAAGGTTCACATAAAATTATGAAGGAATGTTTTATTTTAAATATGAACGCTTTAAGCAGTTGGGTTCATATCAAAAGGGTTAGCATGTCCATATTTTCAGGTCTAGAAAACCAATCTAACAATGTAGTTTGACTCATTCCAATACTCTGGCTACAAGAACCAGTCTACAAGAACCAATGTGAAATGCAACTCCAACACCCAAAGAATGGCTGCATCTCAAGAGTACCTTGCTTTTAAATTATTTTGATTATCTCAAAAGTTGAATTTGCCAGCATTAAGACACTTATTTTGTTAAATGGAAAATGGAAATTTCAGCAAACTTAGTGGTTAATTTTAACCTGAGTAGATTGGCTTGAAAGACAAGAAAACTGAAGTAATTATAGAAATCCTAAAAGAATATGGACTCATAGAGGACAGTGGCACTATTAAGGTATTGGGTTGCCTGTTCTAGGGTTTACCAGTGGCCCTTGTGGCAATCAAATAAACTATCACTATTTCTATAGAATGGCAGAAAGCATTGGACAAAATGCTTTGATAAAATAAGTACCGATCAAGTACTGGGATCAATATAATCAACTGTTCCCTCCCCCGAAAATTTCTGCCCATGTGCTTATGTAAGAAATCATTATTATTATGATGATAGTACCGCTATGCTCTGAGTTCAAACCCCGCCGAGGCCAGCATTGCCTTTCATCCATCTGGGGTCGATAAACAAAGTACCAGTCAAGTACCGGGTCGATTTAATTGACTTACCCCCTCCCCTAAAATGTCTGGCCTTGTACCAATATTAGAAAGAATTATGATGATAGTAGATGCCAGAATTGATAAAGTGGTTGGCAAAATGCCTTCTGGTATTTAATTACATCCCTTTACTTTCTGAGTTCAAATCCCTTTGAGGTTAATTTTACCTTTTATCCTTTTGGGGTTAATAAATGAAGTACCAGTCAAGAATTAGGGTGGATTAAATTAAAATCAACATCTCTCTTCCAAAATGTGTGCCCTGATGGCAGAGTTAGAAATCATTATCATTATCATTATTATAGTGGTGGGTGGCAGAATGAGTAGAGACCTTTATGTTCCGAGTTCAAATCCTGCTATGGTCATCTTTGCCTTTCATCCTTCTGGGATTGGTAAAATAAGTACTGGTTCAAGTTCTGGGTCTATTTAGTTGACACACCCCAGATGCGTGGCCTGTAGGAGAGTTTAAAGAAGTGTTTGGTAAGTTCAATTACTGTGAGGGGTGAAGAATTTTAACGTTTCGGGCCCTTGCCCTCCATCTCAGAGTAAGGAAGAGAGTGAAAGTCGTGTTGTTTCATGGGATGTGGGAAAGTAAATGACAACACTTCATCTATCTTTGTCACTCTGAGATGAAGGGCAATAACCAGAAATATTAAGATTCTTCACTGCTCATGGTAGTTGAACTTACCAAACTCTTCTATAAACTGCCCTATAGACTAATTCTTGCTGATGCAGACCATCACCAGTTTCTTTGGATTCTGGATTTCCTTCTCTCTATGCGGCCTATGCCAGTGGTTCTCAAACTCATTTTGTCAGGGAACCCTTATACAATTTTCCAAAAATTGCGGAACCCAAACCTAATTTGAATAAGCCATTAAATAAAGCAAAAAATATTTTAGAGAGGTAATTTATTTGAAAATCTTGAATATCATTTGTTTTCATTAAATAAAATTTTACTAAATTATATTAAAAGATACCTTATCTCGCAGAACCCCAGAATATTTTTGCAGAACTCTGAAGTTCCTCAGAACCCACTTTGAAAACCATTGGCCTATGCCACTATTCTCTTTTATTATTTTACTATTATACTTGTTTCAATCATTTGACTGCGGCCATTTCTGGGGAACCACCTTGGAGGGTTTTAGTCGATCAGATCGACTCCAGTACTTATTTTTAAGCCTGGTATTTATTCTATTGGTCTCTATTGCCGAAATGCTAAGTTACAGGGCATAAACAAACAAGACAGATATGGAGAGACACAAACACACACACATACATGCACGAACACATACATACATGCACACATACATACATGCA
>JAOPJM010525565.1:0-10410 GCA_027124095.1 Muusoctopus leioderma
GGTATGTATGTGGTATGTTTGTGGTATGTATGTGGTATGTTTGTGGTATGTATGTGGTATGTATGTGGTATGTTTGTGGTATGTATGTGGTATGTATGTGGTATGTATGTGGTATGTATGTGGTATGTATGTGGTATGTATGTGGTATGTATGTGGTATGTTTGTGGTATGTATGTGGTATGTTTATGCCGTTGGTGTTACTGGTAAAAATCTAACTTTATACCAATGTGTTTTAACAGGTAGTCTCAGCATGTTCTGACTGATCACAAATATGCTACAAAAGCAACCAATATTTTTACTTTGTAAGTTACAAAAAGATCAGGATCGTGCAGTCACCGATAGTCATGTGAGTACGATAAAGTCGATGTTCAGTTTGAACTGCTGCCTCTTGACCTTTGGTGGAAGAATGTAAGCAGAAGACTGCGATCAAGACAATCGTATTTCTGAGAAAGGGAATTATAGGAGGGGAAGTTATTAGGGGGGGGGTGTGGAAGGACACATGGCAATGATAAAACGAGCCATAAATCAGAACTTATCAGGTGGGATCTCATTTGTCTTTATATTTACAATGTTATTTGAACATGATATAGTGTTTTCTATGAGACAATGACGAAACGTGATGCTGTGCTGGTGCAGGATGCAGCTTGCTGATGTGTTGTTAAGGGAGACTTCAACTCGGGATACAATGCTATTTGCTAGACATTTCCCCGTTTGGCAGCAAATTTCTATATTTGTTATGGTGGGTTGTACTGTATAACATGCAATTTCTTAGTCTTTTTCGGGTGATTACTAGAAGGTGATTGTGAGTTATTACTTCGTTTTGGATGTAGGCTACGTTTGTTGTCTCACTATAGTACTCTGCCACCATGTTGAAGGTGGCTTCGTCGGACGATAATGCGCTTATCTTCTAGCTGAAACTTAGTGGAACCTCATTCATATTTACAATCACCACAGCACGCTGAACACTGTCTACAGACATAATCATTACATATAAACATGGAGTGCATATAATTAAAAGCATGGACATCAACTATCGGATACAACCCCAAAAAACTCGACTTAAAAATACTTACCAAAAAAACAGAATATGTGATAACCGTATTCGATGGAAGGCCTACTTCCTCGAGAAAAATAGAACAAAACCAGATAAGAGAAAACTGGTTCAATATTTAAATCCGGAAAATACCAACCACGAAACAAAGGACTACATGCCTCTTTAAATTAACAACAAATATAGAATTTACCACAGGTAAAGAAACATCTCTTACACAAAGCAATCTCGGATTTAAAAACAATTAAATACCCCTGTACACTATTCATACTTATAGACAAACCAAGGAACCCATACGAAATAAGTAAACTCACTTATCACAATCTTTGATGTAATAGTATAAAACTCTTACAAAACAAGCAACAACAACACATATAAGAACATCAATGCAGAAGCGTATCAGATAACCGCAAAACATAACATCCACGATATACTTCAATGCATTCATCGCACTGAAGAACCACCAAATTTCTTCGTAATATCACCTAAATATAGACTCATAAGCTTTCCAAAAGTGATGTTGGTATGGTTAGTAAAATGTTTTTAGATTAAACGCCGATGGCAAATGGTCTCAGAATTTGAATATCTAGAACAATAAATCAAATGCTTCAAAGGCATCAAAAGCAAAACAAATGCAAATTTGTCCAACTTGATGTCACATGATAAACCAATACATTCTTCTGAAAGCCGTCAATTTCTCACGAAGATACACTAATATCACAGAAAGCCATTTGTAGAACATTATGTATGCCAGGGGATGAAATAATTTAATTGGAAATGATATATATATATATGTGTGTGTGTGTGTGTGTGTGAATGTGTGTGTGTGTGAGAGAGTGTGTGTGTATGTGTATGTGTGTGTGTGTGTGTGTGTGTGTAAGTATATGTAAGTTTGTATATATATATTCACTAGTACTTTGGCAAATACTTTGATCTAATGGATTTTGAGATTAAAACAATTGTATATTCGTAGAATTATTGTGCTCATTAACAAACACTCATACAATTATATTCGTTGTTACCTTTTAATTATTCTTCAATAATATTATACTAGAAATGCCTCAGGAAATTCCACGATTATACTGAAAAGTATAAGTATAAGATGTTAGCAAATCTATAGAGATGTATGAAATACATAACTTCTTTTGAGATTGTTCTTTTTCTGAAGTGTTTGACAATTGAGATTTTGTAAATTCCAATAGGTAATACTGAATATGCATTCGTTGGAGACAACATCTTTGAAAACTCTATACTTTTGGCACCTTTTCTACTTCGGAAGTTGTTGACTATTATTTTTATCTTTTTATCAAGAAATGAACACGCTCTATAAAGAGCTACTTACAATTCTCTATGAGAAAAGACTGGTTTACTTCTCTGCGCCTTTCAATTATGACTATGCTATTCAAATTATTGAAAATGTGTTGAAATGTGTTATAAGAAACATTGTAAACAATTTTTGTCTAGCGAGCAAATCGACGATATTATCTATCTATAGTATTCCTCTTCTACAGTACAACTACTTTGGTAACGGTTAAACATATCTTAATATTCAGTACTACATTCCTACTTTCTTATCAGAGAAAAGTACATATGGCTTGACTTTAGCTCACGGTCCTAGTGAAGAAAGTTCAGTAGTTACCCCACTGAGTTGTAGATTATAAAAGGTATATTCGTAATATATATTACACTTAATTTAAATTATTTATTTCCTTGTCAAGTATCTTACGAATAATATAAATAATATAAATGCTGTGCCTTTAATAGATTCCGTTTCTGATTTCGTTCCATAGCTTATCAATCAAGTATTTTATGAATAAATGCTATGCCTATAATAGATTATGTCTTCGATGATTTTGTTCCATAGTTTATCAGTCCTTACAAATAATAGAAATGTTGTGTGTATAACAGACCATGTATTCGATTCCATTCCATCGTCATGCGTTGCAAACGCAGACCGTAGCAAAATAATATTATTGATAATATTGGGTATCAAACTATTTCGTCATATATCTGGAGCTTGGTAGCTGACACTCTGCTCCATTGTATCTGTTATAATCAATTCTTCATTAGTTCTTATATTTATGAGTATGGTAGTCTAGCATTCAATTTATTTCCTACTTCTATGTTTCAAGCTCTTTTTGTTACTCTCTCTTTGCCTATTCTATCTTATTTACTTCTTGGTGTGTTGTTTTATCAAAATGGTGGATATGGTTTCTTTCTTTTATATAAACATAAAAAATGAAAGACACACAAAACAAACTGGAAATTGAAACAGTGATCTATTATCTAACAGTAAAATCTATTATGCAGATTTTATCTTTATTATAAGGAGTAAGAAATATAAATAAGATACTGGATAGAGTGCAAAAGAGTACAAAAGAGAAACGTAATATTTCGATACATTTGAACAAATTATTAATATTTAAAATGATGGATGACATGATATTGAAATTCCTGGCTTAATGTTTCGTAGAATTATAATTTGGATTATTAACATAAGGATTCCTAATATTGGCACATGACTGCATATTTTTTGTGAGGCGAGGGCTTTATAGATGTTTATCAATTATAGTATTTGCCTGCTATTTATTGTATTCACTCCAGCTAGATGATTTTCAAAGTTGACCTCGGTGGAATTTGAACTCCAAAGATAAATAGATGTAACCAAATAACACAATGTATTTTCCCGGCACTCTACTGATTCTATGAATCCACTGCCCTATTGCATATATCTAATAATGATAATTTCTTGGTCTCTTCACATGCATTATGCGCTGACCTTTGCAACTGATTTTTTCACTACACTTACCTCTGAATTCTGTATTGTTATCATTTCCTCGTTTGCTATTTTTTTATTGTTTCTTCTGTGATTTATCCTGTTAATGTTATCTTTGTAGTGAGATCATTTTACATGAAATTTATCTATATGCTACTTTATGTTTCATTTCCTTTTATTCAATTGATGTTTATTAGTACAATATGTTATAGAAGTTTTGCATCAAACATATTCTAATTAAATTAATTATACAATAATTACGGATATTAATGTGTTGATTTATTGATAGGATTTATCTTGAAAATTTTCCAGCAATATGAATTTGTCTCTAATTTAATAGTTTAAGTGAAGTGTGTGTTGAAAATATAAATGTCGACCAATTTATATTATGAGTGTCCCTGTCTATAGATGACAAGAGCTACACATCATTAAACACAACAACGATGACAAGAGCATAACCAAAATTAGTAATGCTGTATTTCAAACAGAAATATCTATAACTGCAGCAAAACCTCTCATAAAAAGTGATATGAGCCAGAAGCTATAGAAGGTGATATGTCAGATTCATATAAACATAAAAATAACAACATGTAAAGTATAAAAGCAAAACAAAACAAATGAAATACTGGTGAGCTAAAGTCTGATGATTATGGTGATAGTGAGGGTCTGGTAGATGGAAATTCTAGATTTATTATAGGAATTTGTGATATTGTCATAATATGAGTATCATGGCGTTGTAGTAATGGCATTATTGATGTCAATGGTGACTTTCGTTGTGATGGAAATAAAGGTAATGGTTATTATTTTGATAAAGATGTTAATGATAACAAGTGAGGGGGGACGGAGCAATAAGAAGAAAGCAGGAGGAAATGGAAGAAGTGCCTCCATGACTTGACAATAAGCATTGATGTAATAATTATAGAAATGTATCCTTCAAAAATATCTCGTGTTTCTGATATTTCTGACTGCTCTCACAATAACCTCTACTTCCCTCATTATCGTCATTTTCATCAGCATCTCTATCGCCATCATCAGCATCTCTATCGCCATCATCATCAAAATTAACATTATTTTAACATGTTGTTGTTTGGTTTTCTTTTCGTGATTGTAGGTGAAATGTTTTCATATTTGATTTACTTTGTTACCACTGATATTTCTGAAACTTATGTTCTTTAAAAAATGAGACATTACTTTCTCTTTATATATCTTACTTTATATGACAACAAACCATAAAGCTAGAGATATGCAGACAAATGACCCGAGTCTTGGAAAGTCATTCTTATAGAGCAGGTGTTATAACAGCATATTCAATTAAATCTGACAGGATGGTTGGTCAGATATTCTTGCCATACAAATCTCACAGGTATATTTAAACAATATTGTGTTCGCATCAAATACTTGGAAATCTAATACATTACGCTCATAACAAACCTATAGAAAGCATGGATGAATTTTAAAAGTTTATGTAGACGAAAATGCCGAAGACGTTGATGATGCTGGACACGACGACGACGGTGATTATACTACTGTTGCTTCTGCCGCTACTTCTGTTGATGTTGCTGCGAATAAAGATGGCGATGCTGATGATTGTTTCGATGATGGTGATGATGACTGTGATGATGTTGCTGCTGTTGTTCCTGCTGCTGTTGCTGATGATTGTGATGTTGATGATGACGACAATGGTTATGATGGAGTTGGTTTGACGAGAGTCGTAATTATGATAATGGCGATATGATGCTAGTTATGGATTGTCGAAATAATTTGCACCTTTCAGAGAAATAATTATTCTGTCTACACTACTGCACCATTGATCCGTGTTCAATGTTTGTTTGAGATTTAGTTCCTCAAGTCTCGATAAAGTGACCGTCAGAAATATGTTTTTATAATTTCAACACTCCTTTGTAATACTCTTCCACCACAAGAAATTCATTTTGTGTGAAGTCAATTATTATCTGCCTATTATAATAATAGAATGTACTTAATAATACAATAGACTATTCTTTTGAAAACAGCTTTTGCCCACTGGGCTACAAATGGCATCAAATGAGACATATATCGCTTCCTAAATAGAACGAAATACTATCACATGTATGTTTTACCTCGAAGGAATTAAACTCAGTATTATATATCAAGTGATAGATCAATGTAACGGTAGGACCGTTGTTTACAATGGTGAATTATACCACTGCAACGTATCTGCTGAGAGTTAGCTGGATCCAGCCAGTGACAGTTACACTGTAACTACCAATGATCAACCTCAGTCCCAACTGCATGTCACCGTTTCCTTTTTAATCAATTTACAATTTAAATTTACGAATTCTCTCACTTGTCTTCATTGACAATAACTGGCATTAACGCTAAGGATGTTTCTTCTAATTACGGGTGTAATCTTAATTGATTAACAATTATTTTTGCTCATTGCATTACATATGTTAGATACAGCACAGATGTAATGATAGTATGCAGCACAGATGTAATGATAGTATACAAATCACTGAATTCTTAGTTCACAATATGTTCTGGCATCGATCCATACAGTGGAGAGTTCAGTGTCACAATAGGGCACCTTAATATACTTATTTTTCAAAGTCAGCCAGTTATTTCTCTTACATAGATATTATTGTATACTACAATGTAATAAAGCTTCATAATATTTACACAGAATGTAACCACCCTATTGTGAGTGCCATACATTTTCAAGTAAGACCTTAGGAGGCAGGTTTACAACCCAGTACTAATTTCTGATTTTAAAGATGTATCACTTCGTTTACACTGCTAAGTTACTTGGAAAGGTACTATCAAAGAAAACTATATAGCCCCTGCCTTTATGGTCTGACTTCAGTCTACATATACATGATTCAATATGTAGGGCTAAGGCCAAAGCATATCCAGATTTGTCTGTCATACTTGACTGAAAAATGAATAATACACTGGGCATTGACTAATATATATGTTTTTTCTCAGCGAATATCTATTTCGTGGTAGCTGTTTAATGTCATGTATGAAATATGTTAATATTTACATACCTAAACAAATATCGTATTGACCGTGGTAAGTGTGATACTCTATAGTTTCCATTACATGATGCTCTGTAATTGATAACTCAGATCTTTAAATTGGTCCCATGGTAAATCATGTTTGCACAGGTGACATAATATGCAACCACACACTTGATTAGAAAACACTTAAAGTTGCTTTAATATGCAAGGTCTGCAATAATTATTTTCAGATCAGATCTACTGTGTTAGCATTCTACTCACACGTGTACATTCATTCTCTTTTATGTTCATATGTATACATTCATAAACACACTTAACCGTTTACACACTATTACTGGAAAAATAAAAGCTTATCGCATACATATTTGTTTAGATTTACAAAAGTTATATTTATGTTACCAACGAATGATGGAGGTAGGAAATGAAAAAGTGAAAAATAAGTGGGCTTCATAACAAAATTCTTTTTTCCCAAGCTATAGCAAATACACGGTTTATAATGTAGATTTAATATACATTATTCTGATCTATATTAATATCATGAATTTAAATATTACTAGCGCAGTCATGGGAAAGGCATATTACTCTGTTAGCCACAGTTCTCTTGGTCATCATATGGGACCCAGCCTTTATATTACCCCTGAAAGTTTAGTGTGCGTAGAATTGGGATGACCATCCGGCTGTGAAACAATTGCGTCAACATATATAAATGTCCTTATATAAATAAGCGTTTCCCTTCCATGTTAGTATTTAAAAATGAACATTAAATATTCAAACGTTTTCAGAGTTTCAGCAAGAGCCATAACATAAACTTCTATCTATAGTTCTGTACAATAATAATAAGATAGTTTGTAATATACATAGATTTCATTTTATATTTCATTGATTTACCAAACAGCTAGTTTCTTAACACTTTATCTGCCCTATATTTCTCGGGGCAATTACATACATTACATCATATTTCTGTAGATTTTCTTTGTTCATTGTTTTTATATTCATAGATATGTTCAGGTTTCTTTCCCCTTATAAACATAATGCAGCTCATTTATTTTAGATATCATGGAGTCGCATAGTTTTCTTTTAATTGCATGACTAACGGAGCATTTATGGAGAACTGAAAGCAACATATAAAGCTAGAAACCAAAGGCGTTTAAAAAATATAAATATAATAGCAACTACAACAGCAATAATAATATAATAATAATAAGAAGAAGAAGACGCAAAAGAAAATTAACAAAATAGAAAGACTAAGAGGAATATATATAGTAACAACAACAACAACTAGAACAATCAAAAGGTAAATCAAAAAGAGGAAAGAATCATTCAGTTAGAAACTAGTAAAAAAAATGAAATAATCTAATGGAATAATTTCCCTTGTGTAGGGGAATGTTTCCATTTTAGTTGCTCTTTAGACGTTAAATCAAATTGAACAAAAAGATAAAGATACTTGTCTTTCGTATTTGCTATATTATTGCTTATCTAACTTCTATAAAGCTTGCAAAATATTTTAAGCAGCCTATCATAACAACAATGACGACGTCAACAACAGCAACAACAACAATAACAACAACAAAACCAAAATCCATAATGATGTCTCACATACTCAGAAAATCATGCATTTATAGGAGAGGGAAAATCAGTAGTTTTAAGGTTCATTTTACCTAAGGATATTAATTACATAAGTATAAATGATTTAGTAAAAAAATTGTAACTTAGTCAAAGAGCCTGTTCACATATCAATACATGAGGATGTCAGACATAACAATTGTGATTTATATTCCTGACTCTAACCAAGTGAGCCAGTTCGGGTCCTGGCATAGGAACATTATAATAAGCGAACAATGTAGCGTAAGCTAACAAACGTGCTTTATGTATTCACTATACCTTCTTAACATAGCAGTGACATTTTCTTTACTAAACTCCATGAGTGCTGTTAATCTGGAAACAGAAATAGTCCAGTGGATCACTGGAGGTTACTGAAGAACATATAATTCAGGTAGATTCAACAGAACATAGAGGAAACACTGGCGTAGTTTTCCATTGTTTACTCTGGGCCCACGCATGATTTCAACAAAGCAATGAAAGCTATCAAAATAATGCTCAGGTTTCTATTGATTTCCTTCTCACAACCTACTCACGTCTGTGTTATCCAGTGGATCCAACCTACTCATCCTTTGCCTTATAGCTACCGCTCTATTAACTCAGATATTTTCAGTATCACACAAACTGCCTAATATATTTGAAATACAGGATACTTGTTTTAAGTATGAGATTTTAATTTAGACTCAAGTTATAGTAAGGACGATCACAGCTAAGATATCAATTATATGTCGGAAGTTTAACCAAAATCAATATGACAAACATATTGCGTATGTATGTCCCCAAACTACTGAACATACCGGCTGTTCATAAATTATCAGATAGCTTTCTTAAGTAGTTCTGTCCAACCTGATGTGACAACAACCAGCCCTGATCAGAACGACATAACGTAATATATTTTTACATGGCACAACGTAAATGTTGTTGAGGATGTTTACATCTAGCCCAGTATATTATTGAAGGCATCATGGATGAGTGGAGGAATTGAGTACAAATCAACCAGCTATATGTCTCTAATGTCTGTATGGCAAATATATTCATACATCAATGATCGTGTCAACCTAGACGCAAATCGACTATAAAGGGATACTATAATCTATTGTTAATAATACTGTTATATATTAATGTTATAAGCAGTGTAGTAGCATTGTAAACTTGATAACTTATTTGTACGCTTACAGACTATTTACTTTCCACAGATAGTTATTTTATCCTGAAATAAAATGTATCTCTTATCCTCTTTAATGTCATATAAAATGAAAATGATCACCAGACCAATGGAGTGAGGAGGTTTATCAGAAGTACATAATAACACAAATGCCTACAGTTATTCTCTGGATCATGAGAATATAACATTCATAATTGATCCGCAGAGGATTTAAAATAAAACTATAAAGAGATGAAAAGAGAAATACTATAAAGTATTTAGTCTGATATTTTACTGTTGCAGCATTCTCCATTATCTAAATACTAATATGATAATAATAAATGTATTAGATGTTGATGTATTTGATACAGTCTGTTGATTCTAATTTAAACTATGAACTATTTTGTTCCTTTCTAAACATTTGGTTTAAATGTAAGTTGCAAAAGAGGCAGATGTTTTCTGTTTACGTTTTCTTTTTAGTTCATCCGTGTGTGGATATTTATGAGGGTATGTGCAATACTCATCGCACATGTATGACTTCGTGAATTTATATGAAGTAATATAGTGTGTACGAAATCATTTAACAATAGGTCTTTTATATCGTTTCTGTTCAGTGGTGAGCAACATATTCGTTGTCATCCGTAACCGTAATCTTTTTGGAGTGTGGATGGCTCTTCCGAGGTCTCTGCGGATTGTAAATTATTTCAGAAGGGGCTCCTATTCGTTCGGACATCGTTCACGACACTCATACAACGCAGCCCAGCCAATTATGAGAGAGAGAGAGAGAGAGAGAGAGAGAGAGAGAGAGAGAGAGAGAGAGAGAGAGAGAGAGAGAGAGAGA
>JAOPJM010525574.1:0-10410 GCA_027124095.1 Muusoctopus leioderma
GGATGTGGGTGACTGATATAGACATACATACATACATACATACATGCATACATACATACATACATACATACATACATACATAATGGCTCTCGAGTCTTTATCGAATATGACCACCTTCAGCGCTCCCTTCCTCTTTCCTTTTAAGATGTACTGCCTATCTGTGATGGGATCTCGGGATGCCCCAAGACATCCACCAGTATGGTAAAACCAAGACTCATCCTCCCAGACACCAGCAGAGGATGCAGCCGCGTGGGTGACCAGAGTATCGCGAGTTCTCCCGCCTTTACTACACCATCTGTGTGCCCTCAAGAGCGAGGAAACTATAGAAGTGGTGGTATTTTTATTGTCACACCGACTGCCGCAATGTTAGGCCCACCGTCTGTTCGTGATTCCAAGAAGCCTGAGTCTTGACATCACATTTTGTAGTGACAAACGCTTATGCAACACGTGAACCACTCTCTAAATGTTTGAAGCCAGGAATAGTGATATTAACATGCTCAATCACAGAAGAAAAGAGGCAGGAATATGCTTAAGATCAGTTCAGACAGTATTTGAATATCGTATGGTATCACACAGGCAGCCTCTGCTAAACAACATCAGCAAACATAAACACATCAACCAAATGCTCGAAAGTGAAGAGAACAACACCCTACAAGTCGGTAGTGAACTCCTAAAGACGTACTCATTTCCCGACTGCCTTTCATGTGACGCAAGAATTGCTGGACTAGCGTACCTCAACAAAGACCTTCAAGAGAAGCACTCAGCATGCTAAAAACAAAAAGTTATACATGGGTATGTTTCGCGTAAACTTGAGGATGATGTTAACATTAACAGAAAGTATAGCATCTCTTGGACTCGTGAACGTTACATCAAACCACGTTTTTTAGGTTATGATTTCTTAGGTTATGATTTCGTAAGTTTTGTAGATAACTACAAAATACATAGTGAAAAATAAAAGGAGATAGTGAAATCCTTAAATCGCAAGATGTGAACGAAAATGTTGATTATGTCACATTTCTGTAGAAGATATTTCACATATGATCAGCAGCTGCCCCAACATATTGTTAATGTATTACCTCCCAACGCGGCTTGATCTTCTTGATAAAACAATATACAATGTCATCCGTAGGAAAGTTATCCCTGGGATAAATATAGAGATTACTTCTGTTTCAACACAAGGAATATTGGTGGAGCATACCCATCAACATTTCCACCAAGTGAAAACATAGCAGGCCTGATATAGATATTTTAGACAGAAAAGAAAAAACCTTTGTACAGTTATAGAGGTCATCTGCCTCGCAGATGTGAACATTTCTTTCAAAATCAGTGAGAAAGGGAATATTTACTGACAACTGCTTCGAAGCCTACAGCTTCTCTGCCTAAATTATCAATTCACAAACCTATAATTATTGGTGCACTTTTATATCTTACTAAATGTCTCAGTGGCAATCTCGAAAAGCTGGAGTTTTCCGGCAAAGAAAGTGACCAAATACAATCTGTTAGCGGAACAGTAAGAGAATATGCAAGATATCTTTATAGTTCAACATGTACCACTTATTGTTTTTGTTATCCAAATTCCAGCGCAGCAGGTTTGGCTCTTTGTTAGAAACCACCTCCTTCCTTTTAGGAAGAATTCAAATAATTAAAAAAGAAAGATAACCTACATACATACATACATACACATACACACACACATACACATACATACATACATACAGACAGACAGACAGACACACACACACATACATACATACATACATACGTACATACATACATAAATATATACACGTGGGACTTCCGTACAGTTTCCGTCTTCCAAATTCCACTCCTCACAACATGCTGGTCAGTTCGAGGCTATTATAAAAGAACCGGAACCACGTGGTTTACAAAGGGCACTTCATAATCCCACAGCCATGCCTGCACCCATATTTCAACACATATTTCCGTCCAATACTTATAGTGACTTGCCAGAATCCAAATGCCGCATAAATATAGTCTCAAATTCAGGCCTTTACTAAGAGCATTGTTTTCGGTCAAGTATCGCAATTCCACATCTGACTTAACTACGTAGATCCTGTTGTTGTTTTTATACGACTAGGCTGAGTTCTTAGCAAATTGATCTTTTTCTTGCTAGACCGACAGGTCCCGTATTTTAGAGGAACTAGGTTTTATTACATTCATGCCTTTTTCAAAAGAAATTACTGGTGCAAACCAATTGAAAAGCCCTCGCGGCAGAGAATTTACCGCTTTCTCCACCGCGTTCAGCGTGATGGTCCTTATATATTATAAGAACTGTATTTATGAACTCAGGTGATTTGAATAATCTACGTCGGTATAATTTGAAATCAGAACTGTGAGGGTGGCATCAAGTATATATTGAACCACCTTACACTGTCACTAAATAAATATATAAATATTCGACAAACGCTTATATTATCTAAAGTGGGGCATCTGTATGTATAAATTTGATAAGAATAAACTCTTTGATTAAATACCATCATTTCTCACTTATACTGGACATGATTTAAGTACTTCTTCCCCTCCTTCCTTTCTTTCTCCTTGCGAAAATGATCTCCGAGACTGTCACTTATATAGTGCTCTCGTCCCCCTTAATCAAAATATAAAGATGTCTTTTTAGCTTCTGGTTTATATCATTCTACGATGGATTTCTTTAAGCAGAATGACAAGCTGTAATGTTATTCTTGTTCAATATTTCAAAACTTTTACATTATTTTATCTCAGCTATTTTGTATATATATATATATATTCTTTTAATTCTTTCATTGATTTTTGTTTTTTCTTTAATTTATCAACGTCAATTATTTACTCTAACACAATATGGTGTTTGACGTTGATTCGTGTTAGCGTGATATTTTCCTAGTACCAGATGTAATTGGGGAGGTGGATGGATGGCGGAATCGCTGAGGTCGATTTTGTTTGTAGACGGGGGATGGATGGCAAAATTAGTAGAGGGATGGACAAAATGCTTTGCAATATTCGGTTACATGCCTGTAGGTTTTGAGTTCAAATCTTGTCAAGATAAACTTTGCTTGTCTTACTTTCAGGGTCAATAAAGTACGAACCAGCCAACGATGGGGTCGATTTAATCGGGGTTTTGTTACTGTTTAAGGGAAGCGCCCATGACCCCTTGTTTTTCAGGACCTTCGAGGCATGTAAGGGGAAGGGGGGAGGTTATCCTCAAACCGGAGACCTGGCCCTAATACTTGCAACCGAGTGAACTCTGCTAAAGTCACCCAAGGACCAGGTGGTGGTGTTAAAATGAGTGATAGATACAATCTACCGCCAAAGAACTCAGAACGCAAAGAGCCGGAACAAATACCACAAGGCATCTCGTCCGACACTCTACCAATTCCGCCAACCCCACCACCTTGGCCTGATACTTTATTCTATCGACTCCGAGAGGATGAAAGGCGGCAAATTTGACCTCGGTAGGATCTGAACTCAGAGCATAGAGAACCAGAACAAATACCACAAGGCATTTTGTCTTAATCTCTAACGATCTTGCGAATTCATTGCCTATTCCCTTCCCCCAAAGTGTGTGGCCTTATGCCACAGTTAGTAACTATTATTGATACTAGTAGTAGTAATAACGGGAATTTGTAGAAGATTACCGGAAAAGTTAGCTTAAGTTGCTGGGTTCGAATTTTATCTGTATATTTGCTAACCGTAAAAACATTTAATTTTCCAGTATTGTGAAACACATCATTGAGTTTTAAAACTTGTGAACAAGTGTTTAAGTTGCTGTCTACTGTATAAGCTTCTTCTACCACCCTAAGAAACAGAAATATTCTAACATAAATGAAGGCCATTTCCGTATCTTGCATTATTATCTGGGTGTAGGAATGGATGTGTTTTGTCGTCGCAGGCATGGTTGTGTGATTAAGAAGATTGCTTCGCAACTACGTGGTTTCGAGTTCAATCCTACTGCACAGCACCATACGTAAGTGTCTTCTACCATAGCCTCCTGTCAACCAAAACATTGCGAATAAAATTTGGTAGATGGAAACAGTGTGGAAGCCCGTTGGACAGACCGTTCCTGTTCTTGTGTTGTAAACTTAATCAGCTGCCAGGCTTAACACAACCACCTGGCCCTTGGGTGCCTTTAGCGAGTCTACTCTGTTGTAAGCATTCCGACCAGGTCCCCGGTCCGCGAGCAACTTCTTCCCTTCTTCACACCAGTCTCGGAGGTCATTAAAAAGATCATGGGCGCTACACTTCCTCTTCTTACTAAATCATATAACAAGAACGGTACATGTGTTTGCTTGACACGAGCATGTACCGTGATTTGATTCGATCTAAATATATTTTTCTGTGATTTGATTCGATCTAAATATATTTTTCTTTTTATCCTAGACTATCCCTCAACACATTATAATATAATAGAGATAGACAAGCATTGAGGAGTGAGATGAATGCCGAGAATGCAATGCAATTTTAATATCTAATTAAAGCAATTTCGCTTTGCATTCGCTCATATTGCCTCATGGTGGAAAGGCATGCACATCCATAATTCCTTATTTTCCTTCTCTAAAAACACAGAGCTCTATGCCGAGTTAAAAAGACACTAATATATTGCGGGGACTTAATTCTTTGACCAGAGAATGGGTTAATAAAATTATCTATCTTGGTAGGATTTGAACTTTAAAAATGCATAAAGCGCAGAACTTGATAATGTTACCTTCATAGATATGAGGGGTAAGATATCTAGAAAACACAGAAGATTACTTGGAACGTACATGTTTTACCCCAAAAAGACAATTGGGAAGACAAACTTGGCTCGCTATAGGCATACTAAACAGTTTTAACCTTAAGAAGGAACTTGTAGGCTTTATGCCTTTTTCGTGTACATTGACGATATAAGTGAAATGAAATGAGATGAAATCCCAGACTTGTTTGTCTAAAGAATGTATGTTACAGTGTTAGACACACCAAGATACCGAAGATTAAGTCTAAACTATTGGCCCTCATCCAGTCTGTCTCTGCATACTTGGTCACACCCAATTTACCTCTATAGAGTTCTCAAATGTTGAACACTCAGTAGTTAAGTATTTTTTCGTTTTGACTATGAATAAAAGTCGCATATTTTAGAGACGGACGAAATGAGAAGTGGTGATGTATATGCCTTTCCAAAGAGTATTAATAGCGAAAAACATCGAATTTATATCAACTGTAACTCGAAACCTGATAGCAATCTCCATTCGTGGGAGCTTATCTCGTGCAATGCCTGTTAAATATTGGTTTTAATTATACTTGTTTTGACTAAACACAAATTCTGTTTATTTTAGAGGTGAACTTATATTATAAATGAGGTGAATTTTCATCGATTGTGGAATCAAACTAGGTCCTAATCTTCACTTGCTTAGAGATTACATTCTGCTCTCTTGTTCTTGCCATTCTAACAGTAATATAATGTTTTCTCTTAAAGAATTACCTGTTAATAAGATATTGAAGTAATTTGTTATTCAGTGGACAAAGACAAGTTATCTACATTTTGTTAAGCACTGTATTAATTATATGAACATTTTGATAATATATTATATACACTTCCAATAACGATTTGCCTAGCAAGTGAAGACCAGCCTCCTTTCACTATAAATACATACACTGCTTCTATAGTAAAAAGAAGTATTTCTCTAACTTTTTGATGTTTGTAGTTGTGTTTAAGAGAAAACTGATAAGCTTTATGTTGCAAACGTATGAACAATGAAATACCAATGTATATAATGTGCTTGCGTTTTTCTACGTGATACATAACCAAACTTTACAAACTTTATTAAGTTCTAAACTATAAATTAATTAATAGTTGCTAAAGCAAGTTTAAAAGTTCGAGAGTAACTTTACTCGGAGTTGAAAGGAAATGTTTCATCTTATATTTAAGTATTGGGTTTAGCAAAGTTTTCAATTGTTTCCATTCTGTGCAAGATACCGTTAAATTAAGATAAATTATAAAGCAGAGTAGAATAGAAATGCAATCTGCTGACTGACATTTCTAAACTGCGAGATATCTTAGTTTACAGTTGAATGATTCAGGAAGAAAAAAGAAAAATGACTACAATTATAACAATCACTGTTTCATTTATCTCACACAAATGTAACAGTCAATTGCCTAAATCTTCGTAAACAAATGTATTCCTCAATGGGTGATTAGCTCTATTGATGTAGAAGTAATGCGTTTCTAAAGAAATTATCAATATAAGTGAAGTAAAATAGCTACTCTGAGAATCGAAACCAAATCGTGGGAAAGGCTCCCCGGAGATTTATAATCTAATCCAAATACTTTGCACTACAACTAATGGCCTTCAATATAAGTGCCATTTAGTACGACATAATCTTCTGGTGAACTGGACTTTAAGCTCACCATTATTCCCAGCTGTAGCTACTTCAATTTACATATGCAGATAGTGTCCGCGAGAAAAGCATGAATGTCCCACAATCCCACTCCTCTCTTCTGAAAATATGTGACTATATAGCTAAGTAATGGCTACATTCTTACGGAAGACAAGTAGAGAGCCGCTATATGGGCGTCCGACATGCTAGAAATAGCACTCAATTAACACCCTCAAATTACTCCCGTCTTAAAAACATGTCTGAAAAGTAAGACGAATAGCCATGGCTGGAATACGTTTGATCATAGGTCTGCTCAATCAGGTCTAACCTATGGCTAAACAACAACAACATTATTTCTAGTTTGGTGCCTCAGTCTTCATCCTAGATTGTTAAAATAACTACGAGAAGTATACTAGAATTGATTTAATTAAATTCAACCATCTCTATGAACATCTTTATAGTAAAGCTTTTGTTCTTTATTTCAAAACAAATTTGTTGGTATTCTTCTTAAATGGAAACTGATCATGCTTTTTATTAACCGTAAATTTTGAGTTTGTTCCAAATTTTCAAAATATTTTCGAATAAAATTATCGCCATGACATTTTCTTCATTTTGTTTTTATGTAATTTGTTCTATCTTAATTTCAGTTTTATTCTACGATATATTGTTAAACTGTTTCCTTTAAATTTCTGAATATCTTTTGATTTTCTTCTTCCATATAACATAACTTTTTTTTTTTTTTTTCAATAAAATCTTTACATAAACTTAAATACAATAATTCTTATACTTGACTAGTTTCGCATTATTTTGTTGCTTCATGCTTTAAACTGACCGTCTAATCTTTCAGCTCGACTTGCTGCAAATTCATATATTGGGATTTCATTGAAAATTTACAAATATATCATAAATCAATTATGAAATACGATCATATAAACCTTCAGTTCCATCTGGCGCTAGACTAAATGAGAAAATAGAGTTTTATGGTTTGGGAAACCGTTGACACTAAGCTGCGAACTGAAATCTTCATACATCATTTACTGCAATTTAGAAATAACCCGCTTTAATTTGTCAGTGGATTTCTTGATATGAGCCATACTTAGATACGGCCGTTTCATCATTTGAAATCTAATTGTTTTTTTTTAAACATAGAATATTATTTTTTTTTTTTTTTTTTTTGCAGCGTAAATATAAAAATGTGTCTCTAATAATTTAATGAAATGATACATCTGAAGCGTATTTCATACATATGCTATGACCTACATTTTAAATTATTCCCAATGCAATTACCATTTCAATATGAAACTGAGACATTAGTTCATTTCGCACTGACATCAATTTTTAAGCATTTCAAACTGTTTTCCCTTTTCTTTTATCTATTATTCACTTCACATTTGGCAATATAATAAATGAAATTAAAGATCCAGTATCAAATGACATTTTGTTCCTTTCGACATTACATGTATTTACATTTCGAGAATTTAAATTTAATTGAACAAATTGCTTAAACAACTGTTTCGTTTGCATTCAAACTAAACAGTATCTACCGTTATAACACCCAGCCTACAAACCGATAGCACCATCTAGAATGTTCTAATGAAATGACGATAGTCACTACCCTTTCCCTCTACCCAGAATCACATCAGTAGCCAAGAGCTGTCTCTCCTTACCAATGCATTCCTTCTATCAACTAACCTATTGCCGTTCAAATTAAACATGAACTAAACTTACCTTTTACACTAACCACAACTAGCAATGTTGACGTCCCCAGGGAAGTGAAAGCCAGTCACTTCCATATTTCTTAAGACAAACTAATAAATCAAAATGCAATTGCTATAATCTATATAGTGGCATGTAAATATAACACACATAGCAGTAATTTGTTAACCCATTTTTATTCTACGCCTCCCTTGACGTAGCACGCCAGTTCTCAGACATCTGGTTCAAAAATCTTAATATGATGTAGCATTTAATACAGCAGCATCTAATTATACAAATACATTTAACAGAGACTTTTCAATCTGGGTGTTTTATTTTCGTCTACACCTCCTTTAAAACTATGTAAATTCGCCAACCCATCAAACCTCTAATTCAAAATCTTATCTACCCACAACCAGTGACTAAAATTGTGCTAGTCAGATCCAGGCAGGATTTTTCCGATCTAATTTTCAAATTTTTAACTTCTTGTTTCAATTTTTCATTATTTTATTATACAACCTCGCGTGCCAAGAATTATTTATTTATTTATATATCTATTTTTCATTTCAAAATATAATAATTCCACACCTCACTAAATTATAATTCATCCACCACACCTTAACGTCCGGTTAAGAAAGACTGTCTTATAGGATTATTATTACGGGGAAAATCAATATTTATGTCGAGATTTCTTTTCTTCTCAGACAAAATTGTCGTTGATAAAATATATATGTTGTTTCTGTAGTAATGGCTGAGATAGTAGAACAACGGTTCAGTGTGATTTTAAATAACTATATTACACTACCACTGTTATGAGTTCGAGTCTTTACAAAATTGAATTTGGATTTTGTCCACAGAAACGTATAAAAAAGCAGTACTAGTCTGAGGTAAAATGTCATATGTATATATAAAAATGACGGGGTTTATTTGAGTATGGAATAAATTATGCAAATATATATTTTAGCATAAAAATATTTAATGTAAAAAATTCCTTCATTAAAACATTTGTAAAGACGCTTGATTTCGGGAGTTTTACTTGACCTTTGTAATGTTCAATCTTAATTTCAAGTCCTTGTTCTTCTCAGAGATACATGCAGCTGGCCATGGAGGAATTAATACAGGTTGCGACAGGAACACCATACATTATTGGCCTTGCAATTTGTTTCTCGTCATTGCAAGTACAGGAATAACTTGAAATTGTCTCCTTTTCAGTAATAATGGTAAGATTGAGTCACTTGGTGCCAAATTCTTGTGATGAGCAATTCATGCTGGCTTTTCTTCTTGTGAGTATGCATACATACATATAAAGGTCATGCAGTGATAGGGTGACCAGACGGAGCCCATTTAAAAGTTCATTCTCACAAGTGAAGCGTCAGGATGACGGTATAGTTCTGTTTTGAAAAGTTTAGATTTTGTGCCGAAATCGCTGATTGATAAATGATTTCATGTCGTTGGAAAATTGATTTCTTACACTGGATTATGCTGGCTAATGCGCAAGAAACATCGTTCCACCTTTTTCTCTAACTCTTGTCAGAGTACATGTCACTCCAATTAGTGGCACAACTATTCCTGCTACAGCCTTTTATCCTGTCTATATCAAACAGAAACTGTTCTACTCGCCTCTTTCATCACCTACCACTGTGCTCTCTATAACATCTCATCCTTTAACTGACTCTCACTCGTAGTCCGTACCAGAAACCAACAAACAAAAAAGGTGACATGCGACTTGGTCTTTTATATATAGGGATTATTTTGTAGCTGAGTTATGTCGTAAGTTTGTATGTTATCACTTTGTGCTGTGTTGTTCTCTGAGTGGAGTAGTACTACATCTTGACCTCAAATAACCTGGTTACTGCACGAGTAAATACTGATAGATAATTATTACATAATTACTAAGCTAAATAGAAAATTGTCATTGTTTCAGAGAAAGTTAATCATTCTCAACAAGAAAAGAAATAATATAGTAGTTTAAATAGGCCCTCATATTTCTTAACAGAAAGCCGTAGACGTCCGAATTGATGAAATACTGGACAACCAACTGAAAGGCCTGGAGTTCGAAGGTACTTCAGTGACTCTGATAGTGCCAGGACACGTAGCTCTTTAAACTTCGGTCCTAATTGTGGTAAGCAAGTACATAACACATAGTGATATAGTTCTTCAACGTAGGTAACGACATTACTCTAAAATGTATAAGTATTTTAATGAGTTGTAATGTTCAGTTCTTAGGCTATGTAACTACAGATTTGCATAAAAGCCTAGAAAGGCTAGGGTTTTCTAAGAAAGAGCAAATGAAACTGACTCGCATCCTCCAAATCCAATCAATAAGTGGCACAGTAAAAATTTGTAAGACATTCCAAAGATTCTCCA
>JAOPJM010525580.1:0-10410 GCA_027124095.1 Muusoctopus leioderma
CTTATTTTTTATTTTTTAAATCAAATCTGGCGGGGGGGGGGAGGGGGGGCATTTTTTGCAGTTTATACACAAGCATTACCTCAGCAGTTCAGCAGCTGAAGCAAAAAGAATTGAAACAGTTAATGAGTCTTTCTCGTATTTCTTTTAGGGGTGGAAATTTTCATTACAATAGAGAATTTTTAATTTGAATTTATTTGAAATAGTGAGGGAATGCCATTCCCCCTCCTCCAAAAAGTAAGGGAATGCCATTCCCACATGTTCCAACAGGACTACACCACTGCTGATATCTTAATCATGAGCATTTCTAGTTGAAGTGAAGAGAAATATTTCCAACTGGGAATTAAAACCTGGTAGAGATTCATCTTGGTGGAGGCTAACCTCACTTCAGCTGTGATTGTGAAATTTTATGAACTTAATATATGAATAATTTTGTAATGCTGTATTAATGATTTCTGTCATAGGCACAAGGCCACACATTTTGGAGGAAGGTTATACTAGATTAGATCTTAACTTGTAATTAACAATATGTGGTAAGAATGACATAATATCAAGGGGAAATTATACAGGTAGATCTTTAGCTATTCATTATGAAGGGGGCAAAACATGTCAGCAAAGATAATGCACAATTACTTAATTAGATATCAGGTAGATTGAATATGTGACATGTGTGGCACTAGAGATGACTTATTTCTGGTGAGACATTGGTAAGCAACAATCAAATCTATTTTACATTTGTCAACCAAGAGAAGGAGTTTTTTGATCGAGTCCTATAGTCTGTAAACCGGCAGACGATCAGTAAGCTAGATGTGGATCTATGGCTGAGAGAGGTGTTTGGGATAAATTGTAAGGGAGCTAAATGTTGTTTAGCCCCAAGTCAACTCAGATCGAGCAGACCTATGATAAAATGTAATCCAGCTATGACCATCTTGTCTTTTTAGGGTTATCTAGAACTACAGTATCCAATGAATCCTTCCCTTTTCTAAGACGGTGGGATGGGATTTGAATGAGATTTGGTTGCTATTTCTAGCAGGTCGAGTGATCACATAGAAGCTTCCTCATTGGGGTAAGGATCAGTGGTGAGCCAGTGAGGTATTTAATGTATCAGAATTGGTTGTAACACCTCTTCTTTTATTCTAGTGTCTGACACCATCATCAAATATTTCAGGATGGAATGCTCATGGGAACTTATACATGCTGATGGCCTAGTTCTCATTGTAGTCTTCTGAAGAGCTGCAGTAGTTAAAAGCTCGGAAGTGTGGGTTTGAGTGAACAAACTTGCAGATGTATATTGTTAAGATTAAGCGACAAGTAAATAGCAGAGGTCAAACACAAAGTTCACCTAGATCAGGCCACACAGAAGAAGAGAATAGACAAGCATTTAATAATATGTAATTAGTGCAGAACTGTCATGAAACCAGAACTTTAGACTTTCAAGAGGCATTAGGCTAGCAAACAGCATGATTCTCCACAGACTGTTCACATGGTTCACTGAAGCAGCAGATATGTTTTCCTACATAAGTGACATATTTAAAGCTGAAAGTGAGGCTAGTAATAGAATAGTGGCTCAGTTATTTTAACATGTTTCATGGCTTAGTTAGAAGAGGAAGGGCAGTGCCCATGACCTTTGCAAGGCCTCCAAGACTGATAAGAGGAAAAGAAGGAATCACCACACATGGGTTACTGCAGTAGGAATTAGTGCATCAGGATATCGATTTTTTTTTCAGACTAGAGACCTTGTTTGAATGCAAAGTCCAGGTGGTGGTGTTAAACTGGGCAATAGATTTAATCTACCACCCATGAACAGTTACAGTCCATCTGTTGAGCTTCTGTACAGTTTCCATTTACTCAATTCCACTCACAAGGCTTGGATCAACCAAGGCTATGGTAGAAGACATTTGCCCAAGTTGCTACTCACTAGGATTGAACCTGGAACCATAACCTATGCTCATACTATACAATAGTTGCAAACTCATCAAAATTAATAAAAATAACACTACACAACCTATTGAACCAACCACCACTGCAAATGCGCAAACAGGATCCACTCTTTTGCAATACAAAGAAGTAGAACTAATCCAACATACATCTATGGAACTGTTAAGATTCACAAACAGAACAACCCTCTCTGACCCACAATCTCCTAAATAAACATAACACAAGAGTGCCAAACAACTAGATAGAACCATCAAACAACATATACCAAAGAGACAGTAAATGTTCATTAGAAGGGCCTTCTGGAATTTTACAAGAAACCAACAAAGCCGCATCCACCATGGATGCAGAAAGCCTCCTCTCCAATCTCACCATGAAGTAAATGACCAAGATAACGTGCACAAACATCCAGTAAAGAAAGCACCAAATATGCTAAGAAAACTGTTGTTACCCTGCACTAACACAGCTCCTTTTCTCTGCTCAAAGGGCAATCCATACATGAAGTGGAACAGAGCAGCCACGAGCTTCCACTTGGCTTATACCAATGGTGTTCCACATGATTCATACTGAAAACAAAGCAATACCAGAGCACAGCCATACCATCCACACCCAGTACATAGGTGATATCCTCATTGAGACTGACACACTAAAACTGACAAAGGACCTAGAAAACAATTGCAACCTCAAACTCAATACCCAACATAGTTCAAGGACAAATTCAAATGACACAACTACTCCACTCCCAGATAGAAATGCAGGGGCATGGACCAACTCATATAATTGATTTGCAAAACACCATAAACTCAAAGAAATGCCCACGCATGCATGCAGATAGTGAGTATTCACAGATATACAAAATGTCAGTAGCAAAATACCCTTTGGGAAGAGTCCCCAGACTCTCATTCACAAAAGACATCTCACAAAAATAAAGCAAAAGAATCAAACAAACACCAGTCAACAATGGATACTTGAACAAGTTAGCAGACTAAGCTGTAGAACAATACAAAAACAAATCCACCCCCACAGACACAACACCCAGCAAAAACAAATAAACCACACATATAGCACACAGCATGAACCAATTGAACCCACCTACATAATGGATTAATACACCATAAATAACTCTCATAAAACAGAACATAACATACACCATACCCAATCACTAACCAACAACAAGAATATATTACTAAAACTCGAGAATAAAAAACTTTTTCATCAACACAAAACCACAAGCATGCAAGCCTCAGAACACACTACAGATGACCATTGTGATGTATGACCATTGTGATGCATGACCATTGTGACATATGACCATTGTGATGTATGACCATTGTGATGCATGACCATTGTGACATATGACCATTGTGATGCATGACCATTGTGATGTATGACCATTGTGATGCATGACCATTGTGATGTATGACCATTGTGATGCATGACCATTGTGATGCATGACCATTGTGATGCATGACCATTGTGATGCATGACCATTGTGATGTATGATCATTGTGATGCATAAAACTCAATACAAACATGAGAGTTACAAACTTCATGACTCACACTCCCACATTGGACACACAATACAATAACCCCCATCCCCCTGCCAGTCAACCACACATCCACAAAGAGCCATTGCAGCACACCATATTACAGAACACAAAAACAAAACCAGACAGAAAAACATCAGCTGAAAACACAACCATCCTACAGAATTCCATAAAAAATCAGATTAGACATGGAAGGAAGTGCCATCAACAGTAAAACCCAAACTCAAAACTAACACAGATACCACAAACCAACAATACACCAAGAACAGCTACTGATTGCTAAAATGAAGCAGGTACTTATGGTCAAAATCTCAAATCTGGCGATGATGACACAAGCCAGCAATACAACACCACTCCAATGATTCCTACCCACTACAAAAAGACAACAACAACTTCATCCAGAAGATAAGACCCAGGTTCAGAAATGCTGATGCACCCAGGAACCCCCTACTGCTCCAAAGAACAAAGGACCAGCAAGGAAACATGGAAAATTGATAATATAAAAGATAAATCCTGAGCCCAGTCATGTTTTCAATAAAACACATTTAAAAGAAAAGCTGTTTCCCAAATACTATACATATACATACATACATACATACATAAATACATAAATACATACATACATACACACACACACTCACATACTGTTGGGGTGCCACTCCAGACGCTCTAGCAGTCATTAATCGCCACTGATCCCTGTCCTACGCAGAAGGGTCGCAGTGTTGAGACCTGTCTAGTCCTTGATGTTGTTGGACCAGGATTTTCTTTGTCTGCCTCTTCGCCCTCCTTCAACTGTGCCCTGGAGAATGGTCTTCAACAGGGGGGAGTCATGGCGGGATACATGTCCGTACCAGGTGAATTTTTGTCTTTTCACTGCAACAAGGAGTGGTTCTTGCCTGCCAGCATATTTGGTGACTTGCTACCTGACAAAGATGTTTGTCTTATACTCTGTACGAGGTACGTAGCAACCTTCTGAAGCACCTGTGCCCAAATGCCTGGATTATTTGTTCTGTGTCAGCTGTAAGTGTCCAACTTTCGCACCTATACAGAAAGATTGAAGTCACTAGGGACTGAGAATTGGAAGGTTCAATACCTTACATATTGATTGGTCACTGAGAGGTATTGAACCTTCCAATCCCCACAATAAATAATATCTTTACTCTACAAATGTATCGAGTTCTCTTTCTCTTAGAGATAGTAGTACATAGTACACCCTAATTACTCATATATATATATATTGAAGAGACAAATCATTGTCTGAGAGCTATCAGTTGACCATGTCCTATTCTTCATATTGTTATCAATGCATTCAACTATGTGGTTACTTGACCTACTAGAAATAACAGTCAAATTCCACTTAAGCCACATCTTACCATCTTAAAAAAGAGGAAAAGACACATTGGATAATGTAATCCTAGATACAATGTCTGAAAATAAAATGGGGTGGTCATGATTGGGATGTTTTGATCATAGGTCTGCTTGATCAGGGCTGACTTAGGACTAAACAACAATGTAGGGAAAGTGTCTCCAATGTCTTTCTCACTTACGCAGGTTAAAGTTAACCATTAGTGAGATCGTTTCAAACTACCTGAACTCTGCTAATGACTGAGGGAAATTACCTAGGGTTGCTATCTGCATGAAACGCAATAGTTGAGGGAGTACTACCAAACTTAATGCAGTGAGCAAAAAAAAAATAAAAAAAAATTCAATTAATTAAAATTACTGTTGTAATGAAGACAGGAAAACATAAGCACAATGACTAATGTTAATCAAATCTGGTCAAGGCAAAGAGGTGACAACTCTGAAATTTTAATTAAAATTAGAATTATGCATGCAGTGAAGAGATGTAAACATTAGCCCGAGGAATAATATTGATTTAATCTGATCTTTGGCAAGCCCAGTGGCAATTTCAGACATGTCTCAGTCTTATTAGTCCTCCTCACCTAAGCATAGCTTGCCAGATCTAGTGATAGAGTCAATGAGGCAGCCTCTATGTGGTTGCTCGACTTGCTAGACATATCAGCCAAGTCTCTCTTAAATTACACTCAGCCATCTTAAAAAAAGGGAAGGACACACATTAAATAATGTAGTCCTAGATATCACCCCTCAAAAAGATGAGATGGTCATGGCTAGAATGCCTTTGATCATAGGTCTGCTCGATCAGGGCTAACCTAGAGCTAAGACAACAACAACAACAAATGTACACCAGTTGGTGTGACACCTTAACATAATTTGAATGTACCTTAAGGTATACCTTTGTAAACAATATAAGTTTTTAGCTATCACTGTGATGTGTGATTGAATGCACTGGACAAATGTAAACAAGTGTCTTTTTTATCTCTCCGTGGACATAGCACTCCCTCTTTTCTGTCCACAGAGAGATAAAAAAGACTCTTGTTTACATTTTTCCAGTGTATTCAATTACACATCACAGTGATGACTAAAACTTGTACTGTTTACAAAGGTTATACCTTAATGTTTATTCAAAGTATATATTGAAGACACGCTGTTTAATGCATCAATAATAATAACTAGTGGGACCCGTGGAATTTCCACATTTTATTAATGTTCTTATTTCTATTTTGATGTATGAATTTATAGATCTTCATAACACTGTTTCATTATGTTAAGATTTCAATTATGTCTTTGATTTCATTCCATAGTTAAGGTTGTTGAAAGTATAACACTCAAACTTGTTTCATTATGTCTTCGATTTCATTTCATAGTTAAGGTTGTTAAAAGCGTAACACTCGAACACATATCATGAGAAGCAGAATAATAATATAATAACGGAGGAAAATTACCTAGGGACGCCATCAGCATGAAACACAGTAGTTGAGTGAGTGCTAACATACTTAATACAGTGAATTATCAGTTGACCAATTCAAATGCTCGGTCGTTATCTATGACTTACAATCAATAAGTGACACCAGAATACACAGAGAGTCATATTTTATCAAAGATAAGCAACTATCTTCAAATCAGAGAACTGTTAACAGCTAATTAATCAAAAGCATAAATCACCAAGTATACTGATAGGCTTGTTGTGGTCCATACTATTAGGATAAACTGAGATAAAAACCTTTTCTTAACCACATATATGAGAGTAATCAGGAATATTTAAAGAACTGCTACTACTGTTGAAAATAAATGTTTCACTCTCTACCTTCCAATCCAACAAAGAAGCCTCTATGCAGTCACTCAGCCTACTAGAAGTAGCTGTCAAACCTTCCTCAAATCACACCTTACAGTATTTAAAAAAAAGACACATTTGATAATGTAGTCCTAGATACACTGTATTTTTTTAAAAAAATGGGGTAGTCAGGCTGGAATGCCTTTGATCTTAGGTCTGCTCAATCAGGTTTTTTTGTTATCAGTTAGTCAGGGGATAAGGCAGTGCCCATCCATTACCCTTTACCTGGGAGGGAGGAAAGTATCCCCAGACTGGAGACCTGGCCTGAATGCTTGCAACCAAGTGGACTCCACTAAAGGTACCCAAGGGTAGCCAGGTGGTGGTGTTAAACTGGGTGACGGATTAAGTCTGCCACCCAAGTAGGCCATGGCGGGATTTGAACTCAGAATGCAAGAGCCAGAATAAATACTGCAAAGCATCATGTTCGATGCTGTAATGATTCCACCAGTCCACCACTCTAGACGGGTACTTTATTTATCTACCTCAAAAGGATGAACGGCAAAGTTGAACTCGGCGAGATTTGAACACTGAGCTCAGTGAGCCGGAATGGATACTACAAGGCATTCTGTCTGATGCTCTAATGACTCTGCCAATTTACCGCTGTTTATCTGGGGCTAAACAACAACAACAACAACAACAACAACAAAAAACACTAACAGTCCATATCCAAGCCAATGAGGGAACCTCTTTCTTATGTGGCCACTCAACCTGCTAGAAATAGTGGCGAAATCTCCTTCAAACCACACTTTACCATCTTAAAAAAATGACACATTGGAATAATGTAGTTCAGGGAACACTATTCCTGGAAAAAATAAAATAAAAGACAAGATGAACTTTGATCATATCCCTGCTTGGGGCTAAACAACAATTACAACAACAACAACAACAACAACAACAACAACAACACCAGTTTATACAAGACATGTATAAAATACTGTATTGACTCTTTGGAGATATTTATTTAGTTACTTCCTTGTATATTCAGGGTTGCCATAAAGATCACAGGGAATGTACAGTGGCATATCCTTTTAGGTGGTTGATATAGAAAAGCAACTAAACAATATTATTTTGATGATATTTACATAGTGAATGTAGTAGTAGTGGCTGTAGCAATATTATTATCATCATCATCATCATCATTATTATTACAGTATTGAATGTTATTAGGTTATCTGATCCGTCATGTAGTGTGCTGGTAAAACCCTGGTTGGGTTGACAGAAGCAGCAGGTGATAGCTGGTAACTTGTGATGTAAGATACCAATTGAAGAATGTCAGTACCAGAATTGCTACCGTTGACTATTTTGGATAGGATGGGAGTGTTAAAATGTCAGAGCATATGGAAGTTTGCTAGTAGAAGTAGACAATATTGTAGATGATAGTGTACAGACTTGTTCAAGCCAGCCATATCAGTGTTGGAAAATGTATTAAAATATTATAATGATGATAGTAGAAGTGAAATAGCTGAATAGATGAAATGAAGTATTGAACTTCCAGTGCAGAGGTCTAGGTCTTGAGTTGGCAGTGTTTGACTGAATCTTGGGGCAAGACAATGAATTACACTTGTTTCAGTTTCTCTAGCATTAGAACAGATATCAAGTGAAACCAACGAAGGGGCCTCTACATGGTCACTCGACCTGCTAGAAATAGCAGCCAAGTCTCACTCAAATTGCACCCTACTGTCCTAAAAAAAAGAAGGACACATTGCACAAGGTAGTCCTAAATATACAAAAAGACAAGATGGTCATGGCTGAAATGCCTTTGATTATAGGTCTACTGGATCAGGCCTAACTTGGGCAAAAACAAAAACAACAACAGATATCAGCCTATATGTGAACATTACTACCTGCAGTAGATTAACAATTTATCCAAGGAAGAGTTTGTCTTTCACCTGCTTAAAGCTATTTAAACTGAGATTAAGCACTGGCTTTGTGTGAAATCCTTGGCTTCACACAATGATAGATTTTTTATTTTGATGGGAATAGTGGACATAATTGCATCATGGACGAAGATAGTGATGGCTGGATAAATCAAATGAATCATTTGACAATTGTTTAACCCTTTTGTTACCACATTTCTAATGAAATTCACTGCCTATGATTTTCAATTAATTTTGAAAATAATCAAGAATTTCGAGAGATTTAGTAAAATAACTAAGTTTCTTGTTATTAAGTTGGTGTTTTGAATATAACTTAAGAAAAAGTTCTTACACAAAATTAAAATAGAAGGTTTAAACTTAAATATCAACACTTTAAAACAAATGGTTTCTTTTAATCACAGAACCAGGGGAAGTTTCAGGTGGGTTGGTAACAAAAGGGTTAAATGTATTGAATGGTAAGAGTTATGGGTTAGTGAAGTGATGATATTAAATTGATCTGTCTTAATTTGAGTTGGCAAATTGAAGCAAAGAGAATTCCATTTTATGTTGTGTAATGACTGGCCAAGTTGAAAGGAGTGATGGCCTTACAGCAGATCCATGCCTGAGAATTGAAACCGAATTTACTATTTTCAATCATGAAGATTTTAGTAAACAAGAGCTGGATTTTTCAGGGACTGATGAAGTCAGCAAACAACTGACCATTTGAATCCCTAGAAAACTCGTCAAATTGGACTGATGATGTCAGCAATGGGCTGACCATTGAAATTGGGGAATTTGAGGAATGGTAAATTCCTCAACAACTTTGTTTTCTCTGCGGTTTACCAAACCAGCCTGTATATATACAGGATATCATAAACAAGCTATTGAGTGGTGATAGACAGTTGGCACTCAGTTGTCACAGCTGGTCATAGAGATTTACACTGCTCCTTTCAGCTACTGAATCATAGCCAACAGAGATGAAGACAGCTCCCCACAGCACCTGAATATCAACTTGCCTCTCATTCTTCTATCATTCTGTCACTCTCTCCTCCTTCAGCAATACACAGACACACACACTAATGAACTGACTGCTATATTTTCTATCATGAACTGACTGCTACATTTGCTATCATATTATTTGTCGGAACTGAAAAACATTTCTAACGACAAATAAATTTCTCAAATAAATTTCTCCTGTCTGGACTTCACTCAGATTTTTGTTGTATTTTCTTACACACTATGTCATTACACATCGTAACCCCAACCATGTTACAGCCTATTTGTTGAAGGATTGACTACACATGACCACTCACTGCCACTGAGAAAAGCCATTTGTTACCTCTGGCCAAGACATTTAACTCTTAACACCCTGTTAATGATTGAGCAGAAAATGCCTAAAAATGGGTTTTTTGCAGCTTATATATTATGAAATATACAGGTAAGAATCACAGGTATTTCAGATGTTTAAATAGTTAACTTTCACTATATATATAGTTCAATGATTCATATCAATTTGATGGTGCAGTACTGTGTTCAACTGTGTCCTACAGTACATTAAGAGTTGATTTGATGGTTCAATCCACCTGGCTGTAAATAGTTATCACTGACGAGTGTTCCATTAGCATGCAGTATGGAGTTCAAATCCCTCCAAATGTGAAACCTAAAATCCTATTTAGATATCTGTCTGTTAATTACTTAATACTTTGGATATTAAGAGAAATTCCATCATAACACAGCATGTTCCAGTGAAATAGTAGTGAATAATTAAACAATAATCATGCTAAGTTTATCACAGAACAAATCTGCATGACACACACACACACACACACACACACACACACACACACACACACACACACACACACACACACACACACACACA
>JAOPJM010525587.1:0-10409 GCA_027124095.1 Muusoctopus leioderma
GTTCGCCCCTGTCCCGTGAAACTATCCAGTATCTCCGTTTACGAATCAAATAAATATATATATATACATATATATATATATAAATATATAATATATATATATAATATATATATATTATATTTACATATTATTTATATCAATCTCACTCAAGTTTACTATATTTATGATTTTCATGATTTTATTGGTTAGGGGTAACAGGTTACTGCCATGACCTTCTTATTCACTTCTTAAATAACATTAACCCTAGAAATATTCTGGGAATTCAGTTACAGTAAATAATGATTGAGGGATGATAACGGAATATTGTGAAGATTATGGTTGTGTTTCTTACGTGTTAGTAGTGATGCTGCATAATTTGCAGAGTTGTTGGTGGTAGAAATTATGAGATAAAATCTTTGATTTATAATTAAAATAGATCCGTATATTAAAGAGGTGAATATCCTGTTCTCATGTAAAGCGATTTGGAAAGCTGAATTCGCAGGAGAATTTATTAATCTGTTATTTTTTCTTACTATAATTTGTACATATTGATAAATGTTGATATTTCTGTTTTGATAGATGGAATTTGTCATATTAAATTTCTTGGATTAAAATAGCTCTTGATAATTTTTTTTAGGTTTACTGTTCAAACTAACGTGGGCATAATCTTATTTCCTACGAACGTACGATTTATGCAGCATAAAATTTAATATTCTTCAAAATAATGTAATGATATGATTTCCGACAAATTTTTAAATAAACGACAAATTTGATATGTTCTACATTCGTAATCTAGAATTTACAATGTATCAATAATCTGGTGAACTACATTAAAACATTGTATACAAAATGCATAACTTTCCAACTTTTTCAAGAAATATAAGTGATGAATATTCTACAAATGTTTGTTTATACGAAAACAACAATACGAATGGCTTATTACACTGTAAACAATGTGTCTTCTTGATTTCTTTTGATGGCTTAGTTCGGAATAGGAGAAATAATCATGGCATTCGTGGCTTTCCGTTATTGGTGAGATCGATACCGTTCATTTCAGCTTCCTGCTGAGAACCACAGAAAAAATGTGGGTGGTGGGAGAGATGGGCGCATGTTGTGTTGCCTGGATGGTAGTGGTATTCAATAGCTAATTCAAAGGCACATAAACTGTTTTAGTAGCGATACTATAAACATGAGATTAGATGGCACGTCTGTATGACAAGAAATGTAGTAGCTTCGTGAGTCGATCATTGTCAATCAGTCGCATGGCCTTATTTCGGATGTGGTCTAGGATGGTTTTGCGTGTAGAAACAACATGTGGTATCTCAGACTGGAGCAGTACTCTATTATATGTCATACTTCAGATTTGTAATGAGTCGGCAACTAACATAAACTGTACTATTTGCTAGTCTTGTAGAAGATGACTAGTCTTGAGAATGGCATTTTAGCTATAGTATAAATGCTGGAATCACCGGGAAAGATTATCAGGGGTCGTGAGTCCTATCCTGTGAAACTATTTAAAAGGTTGTACTGGCATGTTGTTCATGATTAGAGAAGTTATATGGTGATGAACCGCAAGAGTGTTATAGATCGATATATGTCGGTATATTGCAAATGTAAGGACCAGCCAGGACCACAAAAAACTGCAGAGGCATACGCATCCGTCGTTGTTCTGTAAATGATGAGGACGATGTTATGTTGAAGAAACGAATTTGGTTTTCCTTTCTTTCGACGACACTTTGTTGATTTTGCCAGTATCCACATGCTTGTCTCAAAGCTTAAACCATCCTAGTGTAAGTTCAGGCTTTAATTAAATTCGTCTAGCCACGATAAGGCACACGATCTATACTGAAGTGTCCGAGTTGATGTAGGGGTCTGGCAGAATAATAGAGCGTACCTGTTATTTTAATATCCTGCATCGAAGGTCATCATTGCCAGGCGGCACCCAGATATTTATAGCCGGACCAGCACTATCTGCATTAGGGCCATTTTGAGTCAGTTTGGATACCATTGAGGAGAGTGTCTATGCTCTAGTTCCCAAAGAGTAGCCAGTTCTTGACGTCTAGTGACTGGGATCAGTTGTATATTGTGGCCTGTCAGTGAGGTCGAGTGTCGATGGCATTCCAGGGCTTGGTTGCAACAACACAGAATATAATTATAATGAAGCAATATTCAATAGTAGTTTCGCAGACAACATTCACTACATAAACAGCAATACCAATATCTATAAGCGTACACATAGACAAATTTACATTATATTATTTAAATAACCACCATTTTCGTTCAAATGTACATTCTAACATCGCCAGAGGGATCCTAAATTAATTTCTCACCATTCCCCATCAAATCATAAATATATGGTCTTCAATAAAAAAAAATACTTTTATTTCTAGCTATTCTTGTATTATTAACTTTGCAGACACTACAGGTAAATTCAATACCAAGAATCTACCCCACACAATAGTACAGTTTCTGCCTCTATTGTAACTGCAATGTTTCTTCCTTCCACCTGTCCTCTTAATATGCAAATGTCTTTCAAAAACTCTGGTTTAATGCCCTAAAATCTCTCACTGTCACTGTATTTTACCTGAATCTACCTGAAAACAATGTATTCCCAACATATTCATACCTTCAAAAAATGAACCCAGACAGATTTATCTAAATAAATTGCGGTCTCTGATGGAGACACATCTGCGACGTTTAGAACCATTTGATCTATCATGGGCTCCGTAATACTTTATATCCACGGGATTATTCGTCCTAAAATGCGCTGTTTATAAGTGAGGGTTATTCTGTTCATAGAGCAGAACTCTTTGAATGAGATCAGAATGTCTCAACCATTGCAGGCATTAAAACATGTACTGAAACATATTTTAATTCTGAGTCTTGATTTTAGAATTTAGAATTTCTTATTTCATTACGAGTCGTCCCCCTTGCAAATATTCCATATTATTATACTTTATTTGCCCGATTTCTATCATATTTTTATCGACGAATTATTATATTATTCTATTTCCTTTTGTCATAATTATTATATTATATATCTTTGCTTAAGCTACTTTTACATTCCCACTGCAAAAAGGAGGATGTTTACATCTATCAAATGACAGCTTTCCGTTACATACAATGAGGCAATAATAGTTCTCCATTACATTCTGCCAGCCAATCAATGAACGATATTTTATTCAAAATCCTCCATATATATTAAAAGGAAATGAAATTGTATTTTCCTTTTTTGATAATCGTATGAAGATTAACATCGAGAAAGTTGGAGTAACGGTTTGTGACGATTCAGCTTCCAATACATTATCACACTCTACTCATTGTATCGTGTACTCCTTTTTATCTCTTTTGTATATACTCATATATATTATATATTGTGTTTGTTTAACAACTTATAGAGTTTTCATGAACTAATTAGTCTTATTCTACATAATATATTCGAACAATAACAATAATTTCATCTTTAATTTTAAGTTACGATATTGCATTCAATGATATTTCTTATTTCCTATTGTTTTAATACAGGATGGTATTTTCTAGATGGCAGCTAAAGAACTGTGTATTTTTAGTTGTCTAACACTAAATATCTCTTTTTCCATGAACCATCCGGTGAGACTCTACGCGGTCTCTCGGCTAGCTATGAATACCAGCCCAATCCCCCTCAAATTACACTTTACTCACTGAAATTTTATTAACTGATCTTCAAATATTTTTGGCAAAATTTACATCTTATCTCAATACTAACTTCATTCGTTTAGCTCATTATCATAAAAATACTTAACATAATTAAACAATATTATGAAGATCTATACATCTATGCATTATAATAACAATAGGAAAATTCATAAAACGTGAAATTTCTACAATCCTACGGGAACTATCAAAATTGTTATTTTTCTCGGTTGCCGTTACAGAGGAAGAGATAAATCTAGTAAGGTGGGTGTTATAGTTTGTTGCTATCTTTTATTATCTTTTCCCACTTTACAATTTTCTTTTGCGCTACATATTTTATTCCCACTTCACATGTGATCGAACTTAACTATGGAATGAAAACGATGATTTGAACTAATAGGAGAAAGAATGAGCGGATGCAGTCAAGAGATTAGAGAAGAACAAAATGAGAAAATAAGAGAAATGATATGACAAAACAAACAGATAAGAAGAGCTAACAAGGCTGAGCACAAATATGCAGAATGCCTACATTAACACAGATGAAGTCAATAGGTACGAAATGAGAACATGGGCGGTAAATAGGGAGCTGAATATCTGCTACAACATCGAGAGATAGAACAAGTGCAAACAAATAACATCTACGAAGAACAGCAGGAATAAATTTGAGAAAGGAATCGAGTATGACGAGAAAAAAGGAACGAAGTATATGGAGCAGAAAACCTAGAACTTTGAGAAAAGGAAACAAGAATGATAAAAAGAACAGGAAATAAAATGTTGAGGTGCTTATATCCGGTATTGTAAATTGTCATTGGAATCAATAATACAAAGTTGGTTACTTTCTGGGCAATTATTTTCCGGCTCCAGTGTAGAAGTAGAATGGAATATCTATGCTTGGATACTGAAACAAAACAGTCTCCTCCCTTCAGGTGGAGTAATTTTTGCACCAAATAAAGCAAACGATATTGCACAATTATAAATTCGGATACTTTCCTTCGAATAATAAGAATGACGGAACTGTATCAAAATAAGGTTACTAGGCAAGAGCCCTTCTGTTATCGTATTGCATACAAAGGTGGCATTCACAGATCAGGAAAGCATTTTCAACAATATTTAGTCGACGCATTCCTCGAAGTTGAAGGGTACTGTTTACAATTTGTAAGAAATAACCAATCTCAGCTGCGAGTTGAACAGTATAATTGACTGATGTATCACCTTGCAGCTAGAGAAAGCTAGAATTTATTTAGGACTGCGAATACAAGTTATCCTTGCTTTTTCATTCACTGAAAGTCCACGTAATATGCACCAGTACGTTTAAGATGCTACAGTAATAGTGACGTACAGCAAGCCTGACAATTTTCTAATGTACACCTGTAATCCAAGAGATGCAGAAATTTCAAACCATCAAAAAACTAATGAAACTTAAACAGCTAGAGTATGCAAAGCCCACCTTATCGAGTTATTGACTGATTTAAAGAAGCGGCATCTCTTTGGAGTTCCAGTTGCGCACCTTCACGCCATTGAATTGCAGAAAAGTGGTCTTCCTCGTTGCCATACGCTAATTATTCTTCGAAAAGAGGGGAAACATGAAATTGAGATGATACTGACAGATTAGACTCGGCAGACATTCCGGATGAACACGAAGTTATGGAGCTGCATAACATTGAGAAGACATTTATGATGCACGGGCCATGTACCATTGACAATACCTCATCTACTTGCATAGAAAAGATATCATCTAAAACCAATTCCTAAAAACTTCAGAGAAGAATCGTTTAAAACTATAAACGGGTATACTGAATACAACCTACACGAAAGCAGAGTTGAGTATATGCTGGATTGCTTGTTACTGAGGATCTCTTCATGCAGCCGTATAACACATCCCTATAGAGATATATTACAACCCCACATTAAACTTGAGCTATGTTCAACAGTGAAAAGCATCATATATATCTTTAATGACTTTTACAAAGGACACGAGCGTGCTTCTATAAAACTAACAAGCAGTGCTGCTAACGTTCCTGCTATCATTGCATCGGCTCCTAATGACACCGAGAGAGAAATATATCTGCAAGTCCCGTAAGAAGAGATAAATCTTATCTTACCTGTAGATACCTGTCACCTCCTGGAGCCATGTGGAGGTTGTCACAGTAAAAGAGATATCATACACGATTTACAATCTAGTCGTTCACCTTCCATGCTATCATCGAATTTATTTTCGAAGAGGTGAATCTCATCGAGCTGCGGAAGTACACCGTAACTACGATTTTGCGTTGACTCCATGAATAGGTTTGATGCGAAAACATAAGAATTTCTTGTACTGTGAAACTCCTACTCATTACGTTTTTTATGAAAAAGAAAGGAAGTCGATGCCAAAAACATCCTTATATGATTAGCTACATGTATGCAGTTGGCGTAGGCGACCCGAATAATGTTATCTTCCCATGCTGTTGCTACAGATTTCTGGAGTAAAAAGCTACGAAGATCTGGAATCTGTTGAAGGGGAACTTATACCTACTTTCAAGGGTGCCTGCATTCTCCTCGGACTATTAGAAAATTATGAACAATTTAAAAATTCTATGGCCGTTTCTTCCACCTTTGGAATGCCGGGTTAGCTTACTATAGTGTTTGCAGCCATCAGTGCACATTGCCTTACCATAAGTGTAATGAAGCTATGGAACATATTCAAACATGTAATGACAGGAGACTTTTGTTTAGAGGTTTCGAGTTACAGCAGTCTTAAAATATGGCACTACATAAAATAAAAAGAAATTCTAACTAAACAAAAGTTGTGAAACAATTGGTTAGCTGGAACGAGGAAGAGATGTTCAACAGAATGAATAGACTATCATTCTGCACCCCAACGTTGATTCTCTCAATACCGAACAAATATTAATAGTTGATGTGACCATTAAGACTGTTGAGGAAGTTACTAAAGGAAGAATCGCTGCAAAAAACTTCTTTCGTTGATGCTGCGGTAGGATGGGGGAAAACATACAATTTGATATGCTTATATCTCTTCTTAAAGAAACAACCATCAGTATTATGTGCAGCATTGACAGGTATTACCGCTATCTTACTGACAGGAGGCAGCACAGTCCACATTATATTCAAATTACCTGTGTTTTTGAAAGAGACAAGTATCTGCAGTGTATCTCTGACTTCTGATTAAGCAAACATCTTGCAAAACCAACGCTTAATTATATTTGATGAAGCGTCAATGATATCCACGATTGTACTCAATAAGATTGATATATTCCTATTATATATTACAGGTATAAACATACATTCCACTTGCAAGCTGGATGAGACGTCAGAGAAATTATTAATTATACTACTGCGGTCCACAAAAACTATTACTGGTGACATTCATATTAAGCGCTCAAATTAGTTTGGTTAAATTTACATCTGCTCAGTTATGCTTAATAGTTATTATTTTGTTATTAACATTATATGGTATCCCACTCTCAAAATCCTAACCTCAGCCCGTTGTGTAGCTCATTATCACAAAAATCTTTAACATGATGAAACAATATTATGCATCAATATAAAAATAAGAACATTTATAAAACATGGAATTTCCACATATCCCGCTAGTCTATAATTTTATTCTGCTGGTGGCAATGTTCTTGTTTGCGCTTTAACCCACCAACAACATCGGAGGGATAATCGAAATTATTAACATAATGAAACAATGTTATGCATACATTAGAAATAAGAAAATTTATAAAGCGTGGAATTTATACAGGTCCGGCTCGTCTATAATATTATTCTGCTTGACAAAACTTCGTTCGTGTGTTCGAGTGTTGCGCGTCAAACGAACTTAACCATGAAACAAAATCGAAGACAATTGGAATATTTAACATAATGAAACAAGTTCGAGGGCTACACTTTAAGCATTTTTAAATATGAAACGGAATCGAAGACATAACTGACGTTATGAATATCTATAAATTTATGCATCAAAATAGAATTAAGAAAATCAATAAAAGATGGAATTTCCACAGCTCACGCAAGTTCTGTATAAAAGTCTATGCACTTAATTTTTTGTTTGAATTTATTGTCGACAGGGAAATGAAATATTTAACTAACAAAATGTGCAGCAACATGAAACAAAGACGAATGTGGCATCATAGTATCACATATTTCGTTTAGTGCATCTGCGTTCTAAGTTCAAATACTTCCTGAATTGGTTTGCCATTCATTCTTTTATGATCGATAATATAAATACCAGTAACAGTCTAAGTATCTGGGATGAAGGCATTTGTTTTTTGCCTAGTGCAAACTATTTATAATCCAGTGAAATGTTATTGTTGTAAATTTAGAAATTGACAGAAAGTGGAGAACATAGGACTGCTGTTGTTCAACACCAAGTAAGCTCTGATCCATCTGAGCAATGATCTAAGGTATTTCAGTCGTAATCATCCACACTTTTATTTTGAGGCAGTGGACTACGTTATGTAATGTGTCCTTTCTTTTTAAAGACAGCAGGGCGCATTTTGAGTGCGTTTTAGTTGCCATTTCTAGCTTGTCAAATGACCGTATAGATGCTCTCTTGTTGGCTAGTGTCAAACCGTTTTACTGTATTTCGTATCGTTTCTCTATATTTTGAGTTAAATTTCACCTTGACCAGCTTTGGCCTTTTTCTCTTCGTGGTCAGTGGTATGAATACCAGAAATATTTTGGCATCGGCCTAACTGACGTCATCAAATGTGGAAATATTTATTGTAAATAATCTAGAACTGAACCAAGTTCGAGCGATAGAGCGAACATTTAAACTCTTCTCACATCAACAATGACGTAGCCTGTTCCAGGGACTCCCACTTTATTTCTGTACAATGTTATAAGTTTGATAAAAATCGAAACTAAAATGATGCTCTTTCTATTTCTACAGCCTGTAGTGTACAGATTAATTACTGTCACAGGCCTGCAGAACACTCAAGTGAATAGAGAACGCATCTTTTCTGTCAATATGGGGAACAAACTTGGTCAATTGCCTTACAGCAGTCCTAATACGGCTTCATTAAAGGTGTGATTTATAGCTAGAATTCTATCAAGAAATGCCGCAGAAGCGTCTTCAATTATTTGATTTGTTTTCGGGACGGGTGGACGCGCTCTGGATTGTTTGAGACAATCTCACTTAAAACTACGATCTAACTAATTGATGTGTTTTCTTCTTTATGAAATATCGGAAAAAATAATAGTACATACCCCCCCCCCCAAAAAAAAAATTACTAATTGCAGAGTTTAAATTTTTAAATAAAAAGACAACGAGTATCTAATTACTTTACAAATTGAAAATTCATATCAGCCTATTGATCTGGTTATTCGCCATTAAATTGTCTTGCAATATTCTCTAACAATTAGTATTGCAAACCTACATTTATTTGCAACAAAATCAATAGTGTAATAATTATTTTACAAAATAAAAGAATCAAAATATTTTGCGTATATATGGGAATATTATTTTTATGGTAAATGCAATATTATTCCCAGTAAGTATTCTATATCATAATAGCAATGCCAGAAGACATTTCTAAATTGTCAACTTAATTTTGAAGTCATTAAAATATAAAGAGAATCTAGAAAATTTCGTTTTTATATGTATTCAACTTAGAATAGTATGTCTGCCACTGAAAATAGTTTCCCCTTCTTCCTTTTTATGTATTCTGCACTCTGCTTTCGTACCATTAATCATATATATTTCTGAATATTCTATTTTCAGATCAAGAACGACATCATGTTTAATATAAATAATTACATTTTTTATGACACGGACCTAGAAGCAACAAACCTGTATATTTATATTAACATATTTTCCGTTACGTATAAGAATTTATGGTTATAAATTATAATAAATATAGATTCCATTATATTGCAACGTACAAGATACATTACGAACCGACTAGCCACAGGAATACATTCACCTCCTGACATTTCGTAAATAATAGAAGCTAGCAACATGTATGAATACTAACTAGGTTCCTCATATTCTGGATTTCATATAAGCACAGTTTAGTCGAAAATGGTGGTTCCATTTGGATTAGCAATAAAAACATTTAGATTAGGTGAAATATGAAGATGTGATAGTTACGCATGCTCTAAGAAATAAGAGAAGCGTATCTTCTATTCGAAGCTGCGAAGCGCACTTAACTCACTTGGTGTTTACAACTTGCTATACGAATAATGTTCCAGCTCGCCAATTGTTTACTCAATCAAGAAACCTTAAGCATTTATATTGTTAATGTTGTTTCCTGTATTTTATCATTATGTTAATCGAGAAAGACTTACTTTCTTAGGAAAATAAATCCATCTTTCTATGTTGCGAGACCACAATATAGTTTAAATCACCAGACAAATAATTTCATTTAACATGCATCCTTAATACTCTTACAAAAGTTATGTGCGTCCCGTGTTTGCATATATTCCTCCGGCACGATATGACACATTAATGCCTGATAATAAAGAAACAATGTCCGAAATTTGAATAAAAATGATCACTCGCAATAAAAAAAAACAAAAAAAAAACACATGAGGTTAACAATCAAAAGGGTGTTTTGGCTTGTACTGATAATAACCTACTTGAAATATGTAAGTCTCAAACCTTTATTCATTAAATCAATTTACATCTACAAACGAATTATTTGTCATGCAGAATGATCAACTCCATTATTTAATATCTAAACGATTATGGTTATTTTTTCGCACCAAACCTTAAGCACGCACATGAAACACAAACAAACACACTGACATACCCCCCC
>JAOPJM010525597.1:0-10409 GCA_027124095.1 Muusoctopus leioderma
GGTGTGGAGTGAAAAAATGCTACGGTAAGCAAATGACAGTGGTTGTTAAGATCTTTGATGAAGCTAAAGTATGACTATTAATGAGTTTTTTTTTTAATTCCTTTGACGTATCAAATACGAAGTTGAAACATAAAATATTATTTTAACATTCCAATTTAAACATAGTTCAATGGAATTCTTCTTGGTTTACAAGCAAAATAATCTGTAACTTCGTTGTAAAATTCTGGGTTGTTCTCAAGATTGTGCAATAAATCTTTTTCAATTGCTTCAATCTTTTTTAAAACCGAAAATTTCTTGAGTAAGTTTTAATTCTCTTCAAAGCTAATTAAATAAAGTTATTTTAATTTGGAATGGTTATAATTTCTGTATGGTAAGGAATACTTACCTTGCTTCTTAGGATTACACACCACTAATATGTGTGTGTGTGTGTGTGTGTGTGCGTGTGTGTGTGTGTGTGTGTGTGTGTGTGTGTGTGTGTGTGTGTGCGCGTGTGTGTGTGTGTGTGTGTGTGTCTTAACTATATGTTGGAAGCAAGAACAATCTTTATGTCAATGCTATCAATGTTCAAGGTGGAAAACCTGAGAATGTTTTTTACTATGAAGCCTTTGCTGAGAATTATTAGTCTAGGTTCTACCAGAAGTAAACCTTTCTTGAACTGTATATCTCTGTTACAATGAATACAAATGTTGTGTTTCAACATAATACATTTATATAGAACTACCATGATTCTTTTTCGAAAAATTAGACAATAACTCACTCATTTGCTTCCCTATATATGATGGACCGCCCTGTCAGTTTCGATGTATGAGGGTCAACAGTTCAGTAGAAAAAGTTTTAGTTCTTACCTTTGTGTCTCTTGTGAGAAGAACTATAATAAACAGTTCAACTACCCACACAGATGATTTGATTATTGTGGTGAAGGCTTGTAGTAGAACTAGCCATACTCTTTGGAGAAACTGGTAGCAGAAAAATGGTGCACAGTGTTTCATGACTTCCCCGAACAGTACTTCTCAGGTTTTATATCGGAGTAACCTTCTCATAGAGACATACTTTAACAAGAGCTAAGGGGTGCCTTACTTCTAGTGGAATTATGGCATGCTGAACATCAACCTGGAATATCTATATTTGTATATATGGGGAACAGATTTTCATTTCAACATGTTAAATTTAAAACATGACTCTGTTCTAGTTTTAATGTTTTTTTATAACGGTTTTTCATACTTTTGTATTTGTCATTTACAGATTGTTTGGAATAGTAAATTTCCTAGGTCCATCAATGTTTTTAGACATACCCAGTTTTGTTCCTCTGGATAAAGTGATTGGTGTGTTCTTGCCATTTTATAGTATTGGGCTTTGTAAATAGTGACATTAGTGCTGGGTTTAAACTTTTGACCATCAAGGCCAGTTTTTATCAGCATTATGGGAGTTTTTTTGTTTGTTACTAGTGTATGTTATCTATGTGTTTATTTTTGCATCTGTGTTGTACTATTAATACCACTTCCATAATTTTTCTTCTTAGTTTTGTGGGGAATTCTTGTTGTGTTGTTAACTAATGTTTTTAGTGTTATTAGCAAGTTTTGTTTTATCTTATGTGATGTAGTACATTCTAACTACTTCTTGATGTAAATGCATAGCGAAGAAGTGGGAAATTGTATCTGTACAACCAATGTAACAGTTGGAGTCAGGATGTTTACAATTTTCACGTTTGCAACCAAATTTAATGTTGTTGATGTTGCTGTTGTTTAACCCCAGGCCAGCCAGGAGTGAGCAAATCTATGATTAAAGGTATTCTAGCTGTGGCTATCTCATTTTTGTATATCTAGAATTATATTGGCCAGTGTGTCCTTTCTTTTCAAAGACAGAGTTTCCTCCATTGGCTCATAGAATTCTTGCCTGCTAATCAAATTTGTAAATCATATCAGTCATTTACTGCATGTTTACAGGCTTGCAGGTTTGTGGTTTGTTATTGATAAGGGGTCTTTAATTTTAGTACTTTTTTTAATATATTATTACCCTTAGTTTATGTTCGGGTGCAATGCATTTTGTATTCTGTTTTATGCGTCTTTTCATAACGTGTCCATCTATTTTAAAATTAGTATGTATTTGGTTCATGTACTACTGTGTTGAATTTGTTTCTGTTGTTTTTAGCTCTAGGTCGGTCCTGAATAAGTAGACCTATGATCAAAGGTGTTCCAACCATGACCATCCCAGCTTTTTGTAAGACTCCTTTAATCAATACCTCTTCCCTTATTTTCAGTCAGAAGGTGGGATGTGAGAAATATTTCAGCTACTGTTTTTAGCAGGTCAACCCTCCTCACAGAAGCTCCATAGTTTATAATAATATTTTTGTTCTATAGCTTGGTCTACTAGCTTGTCTGTATGTGTATATATTTATGAGCATGGCCTAAGACAGAAAAAGAAGAATAGTTCCTCTCATGAAAATTGAACGACATATCTGCTGTATACCGGACGACCACATTATCGATTACACCAAAAAGATTATGAACAATTGAATTTGTCAAATTAGCTCCTATAAACATGTTGCTGTAATCGGTAATACTGTTGTCCAGAATACAACATATACGTGTTTCGACTACTATGAGAGACTTTTTTTCTGTCCTAAGCCTACGTTATGGCTATTATATATTATAACTATTATAGCTATTCTTATTATAACTTCAGTTGTGATTAAATCCTCATTACATATGTGTGTGTGTGTGTGTGTGTGTGTGTATTTAAATATAAACACACACACACACACATATATATATGTATACAGATATATATATACACGCACATTGTATGTAAGTATATATGAATGTACGTATGTAGATATTGTATCACGATTGATAAATAATATCAAAAACTTAAAAAATATATAGTACTCGATACGGAGATGTAAAGCAATGTATTTGTATTAATAAAGCATTATGAGTTAACTTATTGTGTGAGCTACATTGGTTTCATGGTCTCGGTCTTAAGGCTCTGTTTATTTCCACATAGTAAAAACAAATATGATAAATATTTGGAAAAAAATATTTGTTCAAACATCCGATTCCATCAAGATGAATAACTTGTCCTCAGGAAGTGTGTTATTTCTCCTTAATTGTGATACTGAAGTTTTGTTTATGAAGGTTTTTGAAGATTTTCTTCTTCTCTAGTATGCACAGGTCACACCCTGTATTTACAATTTCGGAGGCTCTGGATCTTTCTAGGATTTTCCATTTAATACTCTTATTTGCTAGCCCTTTCTTTTAATTTCCAGATGTAGTCGGTCAATTTGTAGTGTTCTTTTTTATCAATGTCTTTAAAGGAGGATATTTTATCATTAAATCTTTGTATAAATTTTCCTTCTGTCAAGCCTATGATGCGTTTATGTGTTTCAACTAGGTTGGGTTCTATAGAAGGGACCTTTATCTCATAAATTATTACTTCTACGTTGCAGGATTTGTCTAGTGGGCATGCATCAAGGTACCTGCATGAGCATGTACCTTCGTTTTTGTTGGTGTATGTGTACGATATTATGCTTTTCATGTTCGTGTGTGACAATAGCTAATTTTAACGTTGTGTTGTTAATAAAAACTTTCTATTCCTATAGTCAGGAAGAAAGTGTTTGTCTATTAGAGTTACAAAGTTTTCTGCTATATTAAATTTTACATTGAGTGAACAATATGAAATTACGGTGTCTATTTTTCATTTGTGGAGGGGGAGAGTGTGGTGTGTAGGAAATGTTTTCTTCTAATCTGATAGCTAGTAAGGCTTTAATGTTGTAAGGGGGCTTCCTTATCAAATATTTCCTTATTTGAGGTCAGATTGGAGAGCCTTCTACTAATGTTGTAGATAAGGATCTTAAACACTACAGGGGTGGTATGATCTTAAATTAATGCAACAGAGTTTTTCATTTAGTTTCCTGAAAGGTTTGTATAATCTAGTTGTTAAATCTAGTGTAACATCAAGGATGACAGCAGTAGTTAGATTAATGGCTATAGTTATTTTAAGTCTGAAGTGCTAGAAGTGTGGATAATGTCCTTCCTTAATTTGTCTAAGATGTGGTCATTAGTGTAGTAATATTACTAGAACTACTTTGTACGTGCAGTAATGCATAAGTACTGTGCCTAACTTCTTTTAGTGTAGTAGTACCAATGTATCACTTAACCAGAGCACGAAGTTACAGACAGTCTACTGTAAATACATATTTCGGCATTAAATATATCAAATAAAACAACTGTCTCTACAATTAGTGCTTCTAGTTATAGTTAACTCGTCGGACCTGTATAAGCCAAAGTTTATGGTAGTAAATTTCTTAACGAATACGTCTAATACGTATAATCTTACGAAATCACATATTCACATTGTGACATGACCCCATACTAACGTCGAGAGAACCTGATAGGTCAGATTTGCTGACTAGACGGAATCCTTGTCGAACAGTAGGGTCTTTCTAGTATGTATTATTATATCAATATTGTTATTGTCTATTGTGTTGCAGTTCTTAGCAAAATCTTGAGTCCTGCATAGTAGAGTTTGGGATATAGAGGAGTAAAATTCAAGAATGTCGAATTGAGTAAATCTGTAGGTGTGCTTGTAATCGATACTATTGAACCAGCTAATGACATCATTTCTATCATTTCATTGATTTTGGTTTGTGGTCTTCCAAATATTATTGTTAATATTGTTTAGAATCTTCTCACTAACTAGTCCTACCTTACATTTAGCTGGATTGATTAACCTGTATTTTGGGTTAGATGCAAAACTTTCTTTATGGTCATTAATGGTTATAAACGCTTGGCGTTTAGTTAAACTCTCCAGTCTATTGTCTAATTTAAGTTGTTTTTAATGTGTTTCGCTATATGTCTTCATGCTTGTTTTTATGAAATGTTGTGTGATGTTATTGTGGATTAGCTGTATGTATAGTGTGTTATCTATTTCATATAGGTTTATCGTTTTGTCTGAAAAAAATATGGCTTTGTTGGATTTCTTTATTTGTTTTATGTTTTAGCTTAGTTTGGAAGGCATTATTGTACTTCCGGAATTTAATCTTTGTTATTAGATCTAGGAGGACGGATTCAAAGGATTGTAGGTCCTTAATATTCGGAGATTAGTTCGTGTTTTAATACCATAGTTGTATGATGATGTATCACCTAAGTCAGAGTATAAAAGACCACTTTCCAGACTATGCGCTTAACTAGGTCCTCAGTTTTCTCCAGTAGTTTCCTGATGTAGAGCTCATTTGAGGGAGTTGGAATGATTTTGGTGGAGTAGCCAAGTGGTATAAATCCATACTCGGTAAAGTTAATTTTGAATATCAAGAGCACTCAAATATATCTCAAACCGCTGGAGCGATATCTTGACATACAATATGTATGTTGTTTCTATATATCACACATCGTTGAAACAGTGTCCTGCATTTATGTGTGTCGAGTCTCTTGTTGAAACAATCGCTTGATATATACTATGCGTATTGTATCTATATATCACAAACCATTGGGACAATGTCTTGAGATGGAATATCTGTGTGTAGCATAGGAGCATTGTGTATAACGTATCATCCTTGATAAATAATATCAAAAATATTTCTTCAAAATATATAACACTCGATACAGAGATGTAGAGTAATGTATTTGTATTTATAAAGCAATACGAATTAACTTAACATGTGAGCTACATTGGTTTCGCTGTCTCAGTTTTCAGGCCCTGTTTATGTCAACATGGTATAGAAAGATATGAGAAATATTTTGAGAAAATATTTTTTTCAAACTTCCACTTTCATCAAGGTGAATAGCTTGTTCTCAGGAGGTGTGAGTTATTTCTCCTTAAATTACTTAGGTTCTGGAGGTTCCGAAAGCACAAGCAATTGAACTTTTCCATTGCCACAACACATTCCTAGTGACTCTTTATCCTACTTGTTAGTACCACACTTATCACATATTTTAGACATTGATCCAATAGTAACCACTTTATCAGATGCATAATTATATTGTGGATTATAATTAAAAGCACATAAATTCCACTGCCAAGCACTGAAGGCTCGAGATTGTGTTTGAGCTAGTCTTGTTCTTTGAGCCTGAAGTCGTACATCATGTTGTTCCTCTGTTTCTTGCTCTCTGTAAGTTATTTGATCTAATTGCTGTACATGAAGCCTGGTTTGACGTTGTTCAGAAGTTTCTTGTTGTCTATATCCAGCTTGTCTTGATGATTCTGCCTGAACTCTGGCTTGGTGCTGTTCAACAGTTTCTTGCCATTTTTGAGTAGCCTGCCTTTTAGCTTGAGCTTAAAGTCTAGCTTTATGCTGTTACAAAGTCCCTTCCTGTATTTAAGCAACCTGTCTTGCAGCTTGTGCTTGCAGTCTTTGATTGCGTTCTTCAGTTTCAACTGCTCTTTGTGCTTGCATTCTTTTAGCGGCAGAAGACTTTCTATAAAAAGAGCGTTCTTTAGGTGGCATAATCATCTGGATCACTAAACAATAATTAGCAATTCACAAAGTTACTAAATCACTTATGAAAGCACTTACCACTATTTAAACAAATCTGTTTTTGGAAATACTAAATTGAAAGCAAGGCGATCTGAGTGCCTTCTATAGTTTGGATCTTGATTTAAGAATTTGGCAGAAAAATAAAGAGTTTTCCTGAAGGTAATGAGTCAATCTAGAAACGTATGGTATAATCTAGCTTTATAATATACTCATAAAGAAGTCAGTAACATGATGCTTATAGACACATGTATTCATCCACCACTAAACAGTCTACACATATACACAACAAAGAGTGAAACACATACAAACACATGCACTTAACATGTACATATACATCAATACACACACATATGCATACTCAGAAACACTCATATATTAGCATAAATAAGCAGTCACCAAGAGTATAAATTATGGACTAATTTGAAGCACAAAGTGTTAAGTAATTTAAGGTATTGGTTTGTCCTATGTAGTTCCGTAAGGACGGCTGGACACATTATATATTTGTCTACTGCATTTCACTTCTAAATTCAACGTCTGCAGATGTTGGCTGTGAGGATGCTTTGGTTTCTGTGTTTTCCCCCCTATTTCCTAAGACTATATTGAGAGTATAGAGGCAGACGAATAAAGAAGTACATAGAGGTGGGGTACATAGTAGCTTTCTATATTGAGAGTTTAGCATAGAGAGGTTTGTTAAGTATCTCTTGGGGACAACATTATTTTTCTAATGAAATTATATTTTTAAACTGTACATATATATATCCAACTACACAAAATGATGCAATAATCATTAATTGTCAAGGCACAACTGGCTAACACTGGTCCCATGGAATTACTACTATCGACCTTCAGTACGGAAAGATTACTATAATACTTTCATATACTAGTGTCTGAATGTGAACATCGAATGAAATACTTCTGTTTTGTAAATACTTTGATTAAAACATGAATTCTTTCATTATTGAAAATACTACTTTAATTATTTATTGTGATGATTAAACTAATAAATAATCAATAAGGATAATATCAAAATACTTCAATTATGGAAATGTGAAATACTTCTGTTCTTGAAATACTTTAATTGTTCAATGTGAAGATGAAAATAATAAATAATCAATAATGATAATACAAATAAAAAGTCATGTCGTTGGATACCACTGGGAAATATGGGTTAAAATGTTGTCAAATGTGTCTTGTTATATCAAAGATATTCATCACCAACAGTTTATAAGTTTCTTTTAAAAAAAACGATAGTGTTCGATAATGAACTGTCGCTATCAATGTGTTTACATTCTGGATTATGTCTCTTATATCCTTCCATACTGAAGGTTGACAGCAGTAATTCCACAGAACCAGTGTTATCGAGTTGTGCCATTGTCAATTACATATTTAACAAACTGAAACCAACTACAAAATAAATAACACCAATAAATTCCTTGTAAAAAAAAACTGGTTATTATGAAGTTAATTTGAAATTTATAAGTTCAACTGTTTGGTTTCGTATAGCAAACAAATAAACAAACTTCTCTTTTATATATATAAATAAATATAATTGCTAATTGTGTTTTCTTTCTATAAATTCTTTTCTAGAGGTGTGAATGAGGCTTACTTGGTAAAGTTGTGTATTTTACTAATGGTTGTGGAGGGATTCTTGAACATCAAATGGCAGCATTTTCATCAACCAAGCAGCAGTTTCAGTAACATAATTCATAATTGCTCAACTCTACTGAATTCTTTTATTGTATGCCTGCAATCTGGATGTATTATATTATCATGTTTCCTTACCTCTCAACCACACAATATAGCCATCATTGCTACTGCAGTTCTTCAAGAAGTCATTCTCAGCTATTACATCCTTCCCACAGTTCAGCTACCTCCTTGGTGTGTTTCTTTAATTTATACTTGGATGGCAAATGCTACATTTTTCTATCAGGTAATTAATCTATGGCATTTATTTATTTTCATTTTTTTTGCTGTTTTACACTCATTTTTCCATGTTACCCTGGTTTTTGCTAATTTCAACATTTGTTGGAGCAAATATTTTTTATAGCTGAATGTGTTTTTCTACAGATAATTATTCTACTATGAAATAGGAATGGTACCTGTTGTCAGGTGCAGCCAAGGACTGTTAACCTCACAGCCATTGTGATTCAGCTGTTTTGTTGAAATATCTCTTCTTTCTGTTAATATGAATGTCATTGAACAACACTAAAGGAATTTAATACAAACCTATTGGTCCAATTTGAATCAGTTATTTAAATGCTGGTGGCAATACAGAAGTAAAAGTATGGCACATAACTAGATGATTGAATAAAACATTTAAATGGTGTTTTAAGATATAGCCAACTCATCTTTATTGTGGGTATGTTGTCCTAATATTTGGGACTTAAAACCTATGGCCCTCATCTTAAAGATAGTAGAGAGTTTGATGAGGTAGATTTGGCTGCTCATGGAATTCATATTGTTAATTTAAAATATTACAATTTCAATGGAAAGCAGTAAGCTAAATCTTTACATTTAGATCTGTTTCATTTCACTTATCTCACCAATTTTAGGAAAGGTATGAACAGCACAACTTCCATTTCCTCCTTCCACCCCTAGAAAAGTGTCCAGAGGTCAATTTTTGACAGAAGGTATAATGTTCTTCTGTGTCACATGGGCCACCAATGACTCACAGACCGTGTCAGAATGATCAAAGAACACTCTAGCAGAAAGATCTTCCCGGAGATACAGACCCAGTCCATGATGCTTTCTTGATCAATGATCTTATCTGGACATTATGAAGCCTAATACATGCATTCTGGTGTCTTGTATATCTAATGAGAGATTTACCTCTATGGTGTCTCGTATATCTAATGAGAGATTTACCTCTATGGTGTCTTGTATATCTAATGAGAGATTTACCTCTATGTAATGGTGTCTTGTATATCTAATGAGAGATTTACCTCTATGGTGTCTTGTATATCTAATGAGAGATTTACCTCTATGTATGGTATCATGTATATCTGATGAGAGATTTACCTCTATATATGGTGTCTTGTATGTCTGATAAGAGATTTAAAGCAATCTATGTTGCTGGCAGGCTAAACCGCCTAAGAAATGGAACTTTGTTTAGATTTCCTGTTTACCAAACATTTCAGCATGTGAAAATATATTTAATGTTTATAACATATTTAATACATTGAAAACATATGTAGTCTTGTGTGAAATTAAGTGTATTGATATGTTATAGATATTAAATGCTGAACTGTTCAAATACTGAACTCTTTAGTAAATATGATGAGGGCATTACATTCAATTTTATATTGTTAAAATTTGTCAGATCCATGCCTATAACTGTATACTATAGTTTATTTATTAGTAGTTTGTGACAGCTACACTTCTGTCTGAAGGGCAAACCAGTAAGTTTGTGAAACATGTCCCAGCAAGACGAAATTTGTTTTAAGAATGTTAGTATATGATGTAAATGTTAAATACATTTTTATATATTCTGAACTATTTTGTCAATGAGACACACACAAACATATACAAATATATTTATACACACACACACACACACACATATATATATATGTTTTATTTAAGACATGACTGTGTTTGAGTTTAATCTTTTTCTATTAATGATTTTTCATATTTCCTTATTAGACTACTACTGTTTATCGTTTATTGTCCCGTCCCTCGCATACTCCCTAGTGGAAAATTGTTTTAATTTGCACTGGTACACTGGTAGCTAGCAATATCACTGTTACTACCAAAATCGCAAGAATGCTCCAGCTAGCTGCTGATGAAGGGAAAAAGTATGTGTATATGTAGGTTTTTGTTTGTCCCTAATTTCCATTCATATATATATATTTATGTGTGTGTATATATATATATATATATATCATCATCATCGTTTTACGTCCGCTTTCCATGCTGGCATGGGTTGGACGGGTGATTT
>JAOPJM010525607.1:0-10409 GCA_027124095.1 Muusoctopus leioderma
AAATAAATATAACTATATTAATTTATATTTATTTAAATATATATATATATGTATATTTAAATAAATATAACTATATTAATTTATATTTATTTAAATATACATATATATATATATATGTATATGTTTTTATACATATTTATAAATTAATATGTATTTATTTGCTCCTAGTTTGAGTTAGTATAGTTTAGCTGATATGAAGTGCCATAGAGTCAGGCAGGTGGGAGCTTTACATAGTATGTGGATGTGCGATGGGTAGTTAGACAACCCTATAGGATGTGTCATGTTTCGGGAAAGGTTGGGTTTGAAGGTGACAAAGAGATCAAGGGTACTTGGAGCAACTGTTTGTCAGTCAGCGATGCATGTAAGGTATGATATTAGCTGATGTAGAGAGTTGAGGATTGCAAAAGATTCAATTTCTGCACCAGTACCAGTACAGGATTGAGTGTGAGAGCCAAGAGCATTGAAGTCACTAAGAATGATGATTTCAGAAAGAGAAAAAGTGAGATAGATGTCCTTTATGCAGGAAAATATATGGTTGAATAGTTGTTGGTGGTTGGAAGGGTTTAGAGAGCAGTAAAGGAAGCAGATATATTTGGAGGAATTGGTGAGGGAGACTTAGAACCAGAGTAACTGGAAGACTTTGTTTCTGATATCCAGGTGAGAGACAGGGAGAGTGGAATTTACAGATGCAAAGCCACCATCTTTCAGAGTGAAAGTTTGAGTATAAAGCATAACCTAGACAGCAGAGATGGACTCTTAAGATAAGGGGTGGGAGATTTGTGTCTCAGATAGGAATATGTTGGGTGTGGGGTTTATGTGCTAGTAAGAAGTTATGTGTGGGAGTCAAGGTTGTATCAGAGTCAATGGATATAAAAGAAGAGAAATGAAAATTGTTCAACAGGTTTAGTATTATGTTTTTGGCATCTAGGGACATGTAGAGGCTGTCGGTGCACCATGTAGTCACAATAACCCACAGCTGGTTTCATTGCTTGCAACAGAGTGAACACAGCTAAAGGCATCCATGGGCCAGGAGATGAAATTAAAGCAGATGGAGTGATGTGTCTACCGCCCAAAACAAAACACACACACACACACACACATATATATATACATACTTACACACATATCATATATACACATACATATACACACATACCCACACATATATACATAGACATATACAAACACACACATATACACTCATAGACACACATACACACACAGACAAACATACACACAAACACACATACACACATATCCACACACACATGTATACGTGTGTGTGTGTCCTTTACTTTAACTGGTTTCAGTCACTGGATGCATACATGCTGGGACATCGCTTTGAAGGGTTTTATGTAATCACATCAACCCCCGATACCTATTTGAGTCTGGTACTTATTTTATCAACCTCTAATGATTAAGTTTTGAATTTTTGGCATAAAGAGATATAACTTGATACATCGACTCATGCCGTTATACAGAAACACATACTGACATACAAATATTCATAGGAGGAAGGGCAGCACCCATGACCATTTACAGGCCTTCTGAGACTGTTGAGAGGAAGGGAAGAAGTTATCCTCAGACCAGAGACCAGGCCTGAATACTTACAACAGAGTGGACTCAGTTAAAAGGCACCCAAGGACCAGGTGGTGGTGTTAAACCAGGTGACAGATTAAGTCAACCACCAATACATACATAAGTTGGAGGTGTAGCCATGTGGTGAAATAGTTCACTTCATGGTTCCAGGTATCGAACCCACTGTGTGGAAACTTGAACAACTGTCTTTGACTGTAGCCTTGGATTCACCTATACCTTGGGAATGGAATTTGGTAGACAGAAACTGTAGAAGACATTTGCCCAAAAAGCTGCCCACTGGGATCAAAACCACATCCATGGGATTGTGAAGCAAACTTCTTGTCCTCAAGACAATATACATATTTATTAGTCTCTGTTCGTAGACAGTGGTGTGTGACTGTGCAGGAGCATTCTATATGCATTTTGATTTACACAAATCTAGTAGAGTTTATTTTTGAATAATCTCTACTACACATGCATTGAGTTTTTGTTTTCTCACATTTTTAAATCCAAAGACATACGTAAGACCAAGTTATTTATTATTTTGCCGAGCATAAGAGAATTTTATACCTGACCCTGAATATCTATAAATATTGTAAATATATATTCATATATATCTACATCATACTCCCTTAATACATTTCTTAACAAAAATGCTCCACATCTCTATATTTTCTTAAACTATTATGTTCTCCAAAATCTATAATCTTTGAAATCTCCAGGCCCATGTCATAAATTACCTCATAATTGTTTGTATATATCACTATTCATACAATATAGAATATATTTTTGCAAAACAATATTCTGATTAGCAATGTATATGCTGTTTAACTCTTAATGTCCTGTAAGACATGGTTCCACACAATACCACATCATCAAATTGACATAAATAATTGAACTATATATATATATATATATATATATATATATATATATGGTGAAATTGAACTATTTTTGTGTGAAAACACCAAGTAGCTGTGCTTCTTACCTGTAAATTTCATAATAATTAAGCTGCAAAAAGCCCATTTCTAGACATTTTCTGCTCAGTTATTCGAGGACTTAGAAAATTCTCAACAGGATGTTAAGAGTTAAAGACTACTAGATCCTTAACGTTAATGCTCAATATCTGATACTAATGCCATTTTTACAGACACTATCCGTATCTTTGACATTGAGGCTCCCAAACAGTTATTTGGAACCAGATTCGTTGCTGGAGGGACATGCTTGATTTGGATTTCCAAAAAGGTAAGGAGTCTTTTATACAGCCAGTTAGAAATGTTAAGTTTTATTTTATCATTTGGAATGAGAAATGTAGTGATTGCCACAGGTCAATAGATAACTCCTGAACTCTTACGTTATTTCTTCAATAAATATATAGGGTGAGGACAGAGCCCTAGTGGACACCCAACTATATACTTCTTTTGCCAGTGTATCACTATAAATATAGCATCTGTGGGTCCATGTCCTATCACAAACCCAAATGCATTTTATCTAGGCTAACCCTATCCTGAATTAACTTTGCTAAAACTCTCTCAACTACTTTCAATACTTGATCCATCAGTTTGAAGCATATATAATTACCCCCCCCCCCCCTCTAGTTATCCACTTTGCCCTTATAGCAATTGACAATGATATTTCAACCTCATTTATTGGGAATAGGACCTTCCTGCATTACATTACCTAATTAACTGAGAGAATAACTAGCATACAACCTATATAGTCAGATGCCTTCAACATTTCAGCAAAAATCTTTGATGGCTCTGCTGCTTTCCCTACCTCCGTCTCTTTAATAAGCTTTCTAACCAAACTGTAGTTAACCCTTCCATTTGTTGCACTTTGGAAAATCCCTCACTTTCACACTCATATTCTTCATTCAACAACCCCTTATTGTAGCACTTTGTTGCATTATTTGCTTCTCTATCACTGAGGGTTAGCACATTAGTGTTGTTTCAGTGCAGACACACTTTCACCTAATAACATCCTGATTCATACTGACACACTGCTTTGTGATTGAGAACGTTTCACACCTCTCATCCTTAAGGTGCAAATCATTAGCAAATCTATTCTCAGTTTTTCTCTCCTATCTTTTTAAATATATTTTTCCTATCATTATCATTTTTATATATTTTTTTTTAAATTTAACTTATTTTTAGAGAATATATAATTTTTTTAAATCTTTTTATTTTATGAAGGCAATATAATAAGTACCAGTCAAATGCTGTGGTCAATTAAATCAATGATATTGCTTACCTCAAATATGTGAGCTTGAAGCACCTGTTAGAAATCATTCTATTTTAAAATTCCATTTTACTCTATTTTATTTCATATTGCTCTCTTACAATCTTACAATCAAGTTATTTGTAAGTTTTTACTTTTTAAAGAGACTATTCAGGAAGACAGCTTATGCTAAGAACATTGTTTCCTTTTTTTTATTGTTGTTATTTAACTATAAAAAAAGTGGAGTAGCAGAATTACTTTATGTTCTGAGTTCAAATCTCACTGAGGTCAACTTTGCCTTTCATTCTTTTAGGGTTGATAAATAAAGTACGAGTCAAGTACTGAAGCCGATATAATCAATTGTTCCCTTCCCCTCCAAATTTATGGCCTTGTGCCTATGTTAGAAACAATTATTATTTAACTCTAAGGGTGGTGGATTGGCAGAATTGTTAGTGTCGGATAAAATACCTTGCAGTATTTAGTTACAGCCCTTTCAAATCCCACCAAGGTCAACTTTGCTTTTCATCCTTCCACAGTTGATAAACAAAGTACCAATCAAGTACTGGGGTTGATATAATAAACTTACCACTCCCCCCAAAATGTCTGGCCTTGCGTCTATGTTAGAAGCAATTATTATTTAACTCTCTTTCAGCTTGTATGTTTTCTTTAGTATCATAATGTTTGACACTCAAATACAATATCTATCTACCTACCTACCTACCTACCTACCTACCTGCTTCTGACCAATCAAAAACATTTGGTTTGAGATGTCTGTTTGAGCCAGTTCTGTTCTATAAAAGCTAATGCCTTGGTAGACAGTAGCAGAGAGTAGCAGCATACAGCACTATACAGAACAGAACTAGACAGAAGAAACTTCTTTTCAGCTTCCTCCATGAACCACTGCTGGACAGTCATGCTACAGCATAATTCTACACTTCAGTAACTTTAGCTTCATTCTAATAACAAACAACTCAACAACCCGATGCCTGTAACATCTGACTAACCGACAATTATTGAGGTACACTTTAACTCTTGACATCCTGTAGGACACGGTTCCACACGACACCGCATAATCAAATTGATATAAATCATTGAGCTATATATATATGGTGAAAGTGAACTATTTGTGTGCAAAAACACCTCACATACCTGTGTTTTTTATCTGTAAATCTCATCATAAATAAGCTGCAAAAATGTCGTCTTTAAGCATTTTCTGCTCAACCCTTACAGGAGTTAGAACAGCTTTTACAGGATGTTAAGAGTTAATATGGACATTCTCAATAAAGTGACCTTCCTTGTTCTTTATGCTCTTAAGTTAATTCAGTGTCAGTCTTTGGAAATGTAAATTTGCTGTAACATCTTGATATATGTGCCACTAATTGTTCATTCTATGGAAACGTAGTTTCCAGTAATTTATGTAAGCCAATAAATTAATTTTTTTAGAAAGAAACCTTGTCTTTCTCATTTGGTGTTTGATATGACACCTACAGCAACACTCTCTACAGTCACATCAACATTTGCTTCACACTCATTGATGAAGTTGGAATAAAGCATATGTTTTAAGCCAGTCAGACTGAAGCAAACATGGTTATAGTAGAAAGGTTTAAACTCATGATTATGTGGTCAGTACTCTAACACAATTGTGCTTCTACAACTGGCTGCTGAAATATTTATTACAAGAATAATATCTAATTAGTAGAGACAGACAGACAGAAATAGTTCAAAATTTCCTCAATCCATCATATATCTTGTGCTATCTAGGTTAACTGTATCTAAGTTTCATAGAACGATCAATTATTCCCTTTCATTGCAGTTATGTCCCAAGGGATCTCATATAATTGCTGGTTTTGAAGATGGTGTTGTACGTCTCTTTGAAATAAGCAAACCAGCTGATGAGAGTTCTGCTCGTAAAGGGAAAAATGCTTGTGACATGCAGCTATACCAGGTGATTAAGCTTCACAAAATGAGCATAAAATCAATGGTGTTCAACGCAGATGAAACTATACTAGCAACAGCAGTATGTATGATCTTCTTTATTTGTTATCTGTGAAAAATATCTAATATTTTTAATCTATTGAAAAATTTTTTTTAGCACAAACCTAGGTTTTAATGAAGAATATATGTTTTTAGGTCTTGCAAATTCATTGTGGTTGAAAACATAAAAGACCTAGATAAAAAAGAATCAGAAGTGAGAATCAAGTGGGGATTGAACCCATATCACTTGCTGATGCATATTTTCGTGGCTTTTTCATTTTTGCATATCCAAATAACTATATTGCTCTTTGTTTTGTTTTGGGCTGTCGCTACAAGCTCTGCTTATACAAAATTATTGTTCAAAGGTAGTCAATCAATCGAAACATTTAATCAGAATTTGTGGTGGTGGTCATCTTATCTTTACTGTTGTCATGTCGACATGAGATCAACATATGATCTCCATTTTAAAGATGATAGGAATTTGTTTGCGGAAACTTTGGCTATTTTATCGAGGTGGTTGAATGATTCATAGTAGTACTTTCATTGGAAGGCCTTTAATTCTGATATCTTTCATGAATTATACATATAGGAAAGCTCAAATTTTAAATTAACATCAAAAGATTTCAATGTCTAATGTTTGCAGGAAAGCACAAGTTTCTAATAATACAGTAATCCAGCAGAGAATAGTAAGTTGACTGAGAAGTGAAGTATTGTACTAAATGCTTTACAGCATTTATTGTCATCCTCATACATTCTGAGTTCCAATCCTGCTGGAGTGGACTTTGATTCAAAATTGATAAAGTAATTATATACTGAAGTTGATTCAGTCAACTATAAATTTCACTATATAATGTGGTCTAGTGCCTGGTGAAGATATGTCAATATAATACTGATTCTTTCTGGATCACTGCAATAATGATATATTTTGACTTGGCACCAGTCATGAGAAATTCATGAAGAGACAAATAGACAAACAAAAAGCAACAACATGATAGTGGATGCCCATGACAGTAAAATGAGGGCTTGGATACATTAACTCTATGGGTGCTGGAATGTGGTTAAGAAGTTTGCATTGCAACTACTTGGCAAGTGTCTTCTGCCATTGCCTCAGGTCAACCAAAGTCTTGTGAGTGAAATTTGGGAGATGGAAACTGTGTAGAAGCCCATTAAAGGGATCGTTTATGTTTTTTGAGTGGCATCGCCTCGTTTAACCCCACCACCTGGTCGTTGGATATCTTTAGCAGAGTCCACTATATTTCAGACATTTGGGCCAAGTCTCCAGTCTGAGGATAATTTCCTGCCTTCCTCCCACCAGTCACAGGGGCTCTGAAAAGGGGTATAAGTGCTATCCTTCCTTCTCTGACTAAGCCAAGCAATTAAAAAAAGAAAAAGAAATGCCTATTGGTGATAATTTGTTATCATTCTTATGGGAAGAATACGACAAAATTGAAAGCTTGAACAAGCTCTAAGTATTCTTTATATTTGAACAACCTTATTGCATGTAAGCAATCATAATATCTTGCAGTTACTACAGAATTACTGACATTAGAATAATATATATATATATATATTAAAAGCTAGGATATAGAGTAAATACATTTCTCTACGTACAGAAAAAGAGTGAATGATCTGACTTGAATTTCAACTCTAATTGGAGTCAACTTCAGAGATCACATACACCTCCTTCTCTCCGCAGAGAAATATCCAACTAATGGCTTTATTTACCCACTATATATGGTAGTGTTAGTGAATTGGAAATACCAATTTGTCAGCGTGTATGTCTCAAATAACAAAATGTCTGGCCATTCAGTGATTCGGTGATGGGATTCCCATATTTAATCAGTATGGTTGGTGACAGGAAGGGCATCCGACCGTAAAAATGCTGCCTCAAGAAATCTCCGTCCAACCTATGCTAGCATGGAAAAATGTACGTAAAACGATGATGATGATATATATATGTATGCATGTATGTATGTATTTATGTATGTATGTGTGTATGTGTGTGTGTGTGTGTGTGTGTGTGTGTGTGTTTGCGTGTGTGTGTGTGTGTGTGTGTGTGTGTGTGTTTGCGTATGTATATGGTGTGTGTGTGTGTGTGTGTGTAAGAAAATGTAATCTTTACAACAAACATATCTGCTTACCCTTAAATAAGCTGAAAGGACCAAAAAACAATTTTTTTCTGCATATTGATAATTTAGATGCTATAGGGATAATGTGACTAATTGTGTACTTCATTATTCTGAGTTCCAATCCTTCTTGGTTTGAATTTGCCTCTCATTCTTCCAATACTATATGAAACAAAATAATAAACATAAATATGATAGTGCTCAAAAAGTACATATAAAATGATACAATTGGTGTTTAAATGCCTCTTTTTTTATTGCTAGGGAGAAGATTGTGCTGTGTTTTTCTCTAAGTTCTCTGAGAACCTTATACTTGAACCTATTGGATTTGTTGAAGCACCTCATACTCCAAAGATGCTGTTGGGGTTTCCAATGAGTGGTGTGGTATGTATGCAGGAATTAATTACATTCAGTATCTTTTTAATCCTTTTCCCTGGTTTCAGTGATTGAACTGTAACCATGCTGTGGCACTGCCTTCAAGAGTTTAGTCGATCATATCAACCCCATTACTAAGTACAGACATGTATTTATCTGATATATATATATATATATATATATATATATATATATATACAGCAGGCTTCCACACAGTTCCTGTCTACCAAATTCCACTCACAAAGCATTGGTCAACTCAAGGCTACAGTAGAAGACACCTGACATAGGTGCCATGCAGTGGGATTGAACCTGGAACCATGTGGTTGTGAAAAGAAATTCTTAAACTCTCAGACATGTCTGTTAACATGAAATCTGTTATCAAATATCTACATTTAAGATGTTTTTGAATGGGGGTTGTCTGTAGATTAAAGTTTGGATCACTTATGAAGCATCTGATCATAAATGTTACATCGCTTGCAATACAAGCTAAACAATATGAAGGTTTCATAGAGCTTCTTCCTTGTGTGTAACAAAATCTAATTCTTGCTTATCAGACAGATATTTATCATTTACATCTGAAAATAGTCATGGTGGCATGTCTACTTCAGACTCTTTAACTCATCATGATCATTTTTGACTTCAAAAGAGGTTTAAGATTCTTCATAAGAGGTGCTAACTGGAGAGTTAAAGAACTAAATTACAGACATAAAGTTTGTAAGTTCAAACCTTGTAACAAGCACTGCACTGCATGACCCCCAAAAATACAAGTAGTTCTACTTGCTTTGGTTAGTCTTGTGGTGAAATAGGCATCACCCATGAACAGTTGGAGTTCAGAGGTTGTGTTCTGATGAAAAAGACATGCTAGCAGACACTAAATTTGTAGACACATCTAATGTATGAGTCTAATGCATCAAAGCATGAAAATATTTTTTGCAAGAAATGACAAGACAAATTATGTGTGAGGTTGAAAAGCAATTACATATATTTTTACAAGAATGCTTTCTACTCAAAATATGTTTTTGTTGTTGTTTAACCCCATGTCAACCCTCATCGAGCAGACCTATTATCAAAGGCATTCCAGCTGTGACCATCCTGTCTTTTTTGTAGGTGTCTAGGACTATATTATCTAACATGTCCTTCCCTTTTTTTAAGATGGTACAGTATGATTTAAGGGAAATTTGGCTGCTATTTGTTACAGGTCAAGCAACTGTATAATGGCTCCCTCAGCTCATATGCTCAATATATCTATCCAGTAGGCCATTCATCAAACTTTAAACATTTCTGTTGTATAAATCTTTAGACAAAAAATACCACCAGACTTGAGTTATTAACAGACTATATATAGTTATTCTACTGGTGAACCAGATACACATTGCCACATTTTGTAATATCAAATAATTTCTTTCTTTCTTTGTTCCAGAATAAGATCCTCATATTGTGTGAAGGTAATACAGTGGTAGAGTTTGAAACACCTGAATATGCAGCATTTGATACTGAACATACATTCTTTCTTAAAGAATTGAAATCAAGAACTTACACCTTCAAAAGCATAAAATCAATCCTTCAGGTGAGTGAAATACTATGAATTTAATATAGATTTCAAAGTAAATGACATTATATGATTATTCAAAATGATAAAACATTGTATCAAAACAACCGAATACCACTTGGAAACAGAAAAGCTCATGGTCCAGATACCAGGATTGTTTCTGGTATTCTTGCCCTCAGTCATAGTAAAGTAAAAATGTATGGATGGAAGTGCTACAATGTGAGATCATTGAATGAGGAATATGAGTTGGAACATATGAAAGAGACATGGATTCTGAAAGCCGTATCATAGGTTATCTGTCTTGGAGAACAGTAACTCTGAATAAGAAATGATACAGGGTAGCAAAAGGGACTCTTTAGTCTTGATGCAGACAACTACTCTAGTGCTGGTGGCATGATAAAATGTACCCAGTCCATGTGGTAAGATATACACAACAAAATTGAGCAGTTTTCTCTGAGTGTGCCAGATGGTGAGACATTGTGAAGCCTGTCCAACCGATGCTAGCATGGAAAAATTGACGTAAAATGATGATGATGATGATGATGATGATGATGATGATGATGACGATGATGATGATGATGATGATGATGATG
>JAOPJM010525625.1:0-10407 GCA_027124095.1 Muusoctopus leioderma
ATACGAAGTATATACAGATATCTGCTATATAGGATCTAAGCACTCAATGAAGAAACATATTTAACATGAAAACAAAAAATGAATATGTCTAACAGAGTATTGGCGAAGCCATAAGAGAACCTATTTAAGCGATTAGGCAGTGAACACATAAATATAAAAAATATATGAATGTTTACCTACCAAATCCAACAAGTGTAGAGTGTTCTTACAGTTAACTAACCGTGCATAACCAATCAACTATAAATACATATATACATATATATATATATAAAAATATATACAGATACACATACATACCATAATCAACTAATCGAACACAATATTTAACTCAGGTAGGACGCAAGCAACATAAATGCAAAACTTTAACAACGAACAAAGGGCAAAGTCGATGTATTAAACGCTGTGGAGTAGGAGAAAGAAAGATAAGTCAATATATTGGAGAGTGACCCTATTGGAGAAAGGGGAGAAGCGGAGTAAAAAGAAGAAAGAACAAAACGAAAGGGACAATGTGTTTACTGGCTCAAAGGTTGCCCATGCTGGATTGGCAGACAGAGAGTCGTGAAGTGAAGAATTTGTCTTTAGAAAAGAGAGAACTGTAAGAGTATTAAGCTGAGAAGCGAGCGTGGCAGAATGCTGGTGGGTGAAGGGAATTATTCATGAAGTACATGTGCGTGTGTGTGTTTGTGTGTATGTGTTTGTGTGTGTGTATGTTCGCGCGCACGCGTATATGTGCTTGTGTGCGTGAGTGTGCGTGTGTGGCATAAGGTTGTGTGGTGAAATATAATATGCGTGAGGTATGATTGAGTGTGTTGGGGGAAGGATGTGTGTGTATGAGGAATGAGGCAAGGTGTTTGTAGATGGTGTGTTTGTGTGTGCAAGGCATGGCAGAGTGTAAATGCAGGGGGATGGGTGGAACAGCAAATGATGTGACGTATGTAAGATATGTGATTAAGTAGGTGTATGTGAGAGTGAAAAGGGTGGTGTGTGTATACAGTTTATGAGTGCATTGGTGGAAAAGGTCGTAAAGTATAAGGTGTTTCGTGTGGGGGTTGTATGTGGGTGTATGTGTGGTTCAAAGGAAAGCAAGTCAGATTTTAAGGTCAGCAGGGATGACTGTGTTTAAGCAGAAGTCAATTGTTGTTCACAACGAAGCCGGGAATCAGAGTGCAATGGTGTTGAATATTCACCAAAATGGCGAGATGCAGGCAAGTAGTCTAGAGAATTGAAGTGACGGGCCACTGACCTGAATGGTCCTGAGTTGTTGTGTCGGATGTCTAGGAAATGATGCCTAAAATGATCAGCTAAATAGCGACCGTTTACCCCAATGTAGAGTAAAGCTCAGAGTTGGCAATCAATGCAGTATATGTCATTTTTGGAGGTGCAGGTCAAGTGATTCGTGATAAGGAATGTGGCCCGAGAGCATGCAAACTGGTGATGTTGTGGACAAAGTGATAAGTGTTCCTACGATAGAGCGAGCAGGCAAAGGATCCCGGTTCGGGGTGGTGACGGAGTAAAGGCACTGTGAACCAGAAAACCACTCAGATAGTGATTATGTCGGAAGCAAGGGAGGGAGTGTTCGCGAAAATTGTGGGAGGTAGCGGGAACAGATTAGAAGAGAGAGAAGTGTCGTAGGATGGTGCGCTTGAGAGGACGAAAGGCCGGATAGAAGGTGAGGAGGGTAGGGATATCGGTTGGTAATGGGTTAGGTAGTGGACAGGAGAGCGGAAGTGCAGTCAATGGTGAAAGCACACGGTGAGCAGCATCGACGGCGAGTTGTGGGTGACCACGTTGTAGGAAAAAGCGGACGATATAGTGTGAATGGACATCAAAGTCAGTGTCTCGATTATAGAAGTGGTAAAGTTGGAGAGATTGCGGGTAGGAAAATATGCCAATTCGGTGTTAGTGAGTTGGGATGCGGTGAAAATGATGTTGTCGATGTAACGACCGCATAGGTTTTGGGTAACTCTGGCAAAGAAGGCTAAGATCTAGGCTTCAAGGTGACCCACAAACAGGTTAGCTATCCTAGTGTCATTGACCACTCCAGTAATCTGGTGGTAGAAGACCCCGGAAATAGAGAAGCAGTTAAGGTTGAGGATGAATTCGATGCGGTACAGGTGAGTGGGGTTATGGGCTTGAGAGTAGTGCGATGGTCGTGAAAGAATTTGAGGCCTAAGAATTCATCGACGTGGGGTTTAACAGTATAGAGGGACTTAACGTGTATGATGAAGAGTAGTTGGGAAGGGCCAAGAGGGGAAGGAGAAATAATTGAAGAGGCGGGGTATGTGCTTTATGTTTTAGATGTGTGATGAGATGGCAGCTACCAAGGATGATAAGAGCCGCTCAAAGTATTTGAAAATGACGTCAGTGGAGCAGTTGCAGATGGAGACGATGGAGCGACCAGGGGTGTTAGCTTTATGAATTTTAGGGAGGAATGTTGAGCGTAAAAAGCGTGGTCTGCGGACGACGAGGCTGGAAGAGCGTGGTCTGTCGATGATAATACTACAGCGCGCATCTGTCATTCGATACACTCACATGTAAGACCTTTAGTCCGGCGTTGTATATATGTTTGTAATTCTTCCGATATATTGATTTATTTTGATGCGCAGAAGACTTCACTAGGAGAGAAGTATAATCGATTAAACATGCAGCACTGTAAAACTGCCATTTTACTAATGCATCCTTTATGGGAGCAAAAGTAAACTCTATCAGAGATGTGTATGCTATATATCAGAAATTATCATGAGAAGGGCCGTAGATTGTATACATGTCGTGTTGGCGAATGCCTTGTTCATGAAGATGTATAGAGGGAAACATTAAAGCACTGATATGCACGCTACAGATAAATTCCAACCTATAGTTTGGCAGCCACTTTAGTTGCTTGAATCAATTTTAGATAGATTACACCACTCTTGAGAAATGTATTAGGATTGCAGACCTTACTTGATATTCTTTTAATTAATAGGGCTTCCTTAATACTTAAAAGAAAAAAAATTATATTCACACATTATTATAAACGTTGACAATCAGAATGTAGAATTATGTTTTCGTATAGAATTATAACAGAGGCACTAAAGCACCAATGTAAATTCTTTTCACTACTTGCATCCGTGTTGATTCACTCCATTACTAACCTCAACTACAATTTCTGGCGTTGTGCCAGTGCGAATAATCATTAACATTCATCTACAATGGTAAATGCAAATATACATTCAGTATGTTAGAACTGATATTTCATATTAAGACTACGAGTACTTTTACGGTAGTTTAAAGTACTCGTAGAAATCTAAAGCTTTCAAAGAAACTAACCACTAGTTTAATTTATGAACAACCGCGATCTATCATTCTAGAGCTTTCATATGTATTCGGCTACACAGTGTATCATTAAATAATCATGATTTGTTTTACAATCAATTTATGCACTTTAGGTCATAACAGCACAGACTATTTAGAATTACAATATATTTGAAAGTCAATTGATATATTATTAATCACATTTATCCATGGAACTGGGTGCTGTTATTTCAATAAACACATATTCGGTTAATTCATCTACACATTAAGCAATATCTCACTAACATTGAATACATTCAATACGCTGTATCTTCTACACCTTCACCTTTTTATTTTATTTTATATCGAATTTTGTGAACAATAGCATGCCATTGGTTATAGGCTTTGGACGGACCAATAACCGGTTCATTGGCAAGAGTGACAAGAGAATGCCCTCGGAACAAGGTGAGACAAATACCACATGGTATTTTATATTCGAAAGCACCGGTTTATAGGTTTGCATGCCGATGTGTACATCTTTCGCCAATATACATCGGTGATGCATATATATATACATAATTACACACAGCATACACACACACTCGCGCGTGCGCACGCACGTACGCACGCACACACATATATGTGTGTGTGTGTGTGTGTGTGTGTGTGTGCGTGGGTGTGTATATATGTGTGTGTGTGTGTGTGCGTGTGTATGTGTGTGTGTGTGTGTGTGTGTATGTGTGTGTGTGTGTCGGTGTGCGGTTGGTGACATATACATCCATTACTTGGTGTTCCATACGTATGAGAGCACGTTCATATGTCCACCACGTCGCTGACGTCTGAGCGTTAAAACATGTTATCTCGTGCCTATAATACTCACTCCGTGTAATCGCCGTATAAGTCACACACTGCCCACCTACAAATATAAATTCTACAAATTCTACAAATATAGATCTTGGGGTTACCTGCTCAGTTGAACATGGTGACACCACTTAGAATAAATTACTCAAATTATGGATACTGAGTGAGGAAATGTTTTATTAAAACATTGAGTTCAACAAAATGCACTTTTGTGTCGTTCAGAAACACATCATCGAATCATCAAATCATCAAATATATAAAAGATTCAAAGGCAAATTATTTCTTCACACATCACGTCTATAACATATTGTGCTAGGTTTGAATCGGAAATGAAGATAACATTTCCATATATCCCTAATAAAATAGTACTATGCATTTTTATGTGACCCATGACGATGATGGCCGAGATCTTCATTGGGCGTTGGCAGTTGAATTATACATAATAATTGTATTTAACATAGGAACGAGGCCAGAAATTTTGCGCGGAGGTGAACAGTCGATTATATCGACCCCAGTACTTAACTGGTAGTTTCTTTATCAACTACGGAAGGATGATAAACAAAGTTGATCCTGGTGCGATTTGGACTCAGAATGTAAGAGTCAGAAAAAATACTGCCAGATATTTTGTTCAGCAGTCTAACGATTCTTCTAATCCCCATAACAATGAATACCGCATACATAGTAAATCTTAGAAAGCTTTAATATATGTAGTGTCTGGTAAAATTAATATCATATCATAAACGTGTAATATGACATTTAATGAATCAATATGAAGGTGTGATCTTCATGTAGAATGACAAGTTCAATTTAACTTAGCAGATTTTACCTCTGTCTAAGACATTGATTACATGATAATATTGCATGAGTTATGTAAATGTAAATTTCAGGGAGAATACTATAATCTGCAGTGCATTCACTTGGTGTATATTATAACACTGAAGAACAGTTATGAACTCATCAAATATCCGTTCTGCTTCTGAGCCATTATTCAGGTAATAAAAGCAAGGAATTTCAGGCACAATGAAGACCGTGTTTCATATAGTAAGCAAACACATCTCTCATTGACCAACTATTATATTTCCTTTCTAAATAATATAATATTTTCTGAGTATAATAATAATAGCTTTGCGCAGAGGTGGTACCATAGTCAATGATGGTTATCCGAGGCAAAGATGACCTCGGCGGGATTTGAACCCAGAGCGCAGTGAGCCAGAACGAATACTGCAAGGTATTGTGTCCGACGCACTAACGACTCTGGTGGCCTAGAATTACTGGATTGGTGCCCAGTCGGGTATAACCTTATCTCATTGTTAGGAGTAGCTATTTAGTCTTGTGGAACAGTCTTCATAGAGATGATGACTCGATAAAAATACTGCTGCTTGTGCAACCTTAAATTCACTAAACTCTTATTTTTATAATGATACAAAAGTCTAATCAATGTGTTACCAATAAGTGTGTGAATAGAATTGGAATACCAAATGAAGGTTCCTCACCCGATGGTGTTAATGTGGGACATCAGGTACTACCCGTTCGTCATTCAGCTACCGCACGCAGGAAATTAAGGAAGGAGGTGAATGTGGTTGTTATCGAACGCTGTTATCGAAATAATGCATGGATGACACATGGGAAAACCAATTTTTGCTTAAAAGACTCGACAAAATGAAATTCAGTCGATAATTTTCGTCCAATATTGTGTCCTCTACTTAAGGGGAAATTACTAAATGGAATGATCGCAGAAAGTATGTATTTCTTTCTTGAAGAACAGTAAATACTACCTGAACAAAAATGTTGTAAATACAGCAGAGGCACGAAAGATCAATTGACAGATCGGTGCTGAAAGATTGTAAGAGAAGACATGCCAACTTAACAATGGCGTGGATAGATTATATAAAAAGCGTACGATATGGTACCTCACTGTTGGATAGTGGACTGTGTGAAACTATTTTGTTTAGCCAATGAACATAACTGAGTTCATCAGAAGTAGTATGCACACATGGAAGACTAAATTCACAATCAGGAGAGGTACTCAGAAAAGTACACATAAGAAGTGAGATCTTCTACGGTGATTGTATTATACATGATACTGATGATGTTGGTATTGCGAAAGACAGAAGTTGGGTATGAATGGAGAATGAAAGATTTAAAATCAAAACATCTTTTGTTCATGGTCGATGTTAAAACTGTACAGGGAGAGTGAAAACTACATGGATTCTTTAGTTAAAACTGTTCGTTTATTTAGTGAAGACATAGTAATGGAATTCGGGATAAAGAAGTGTGGTATACTTATGATAAAAAGGGCGGATATGGTGTCAGCACATGAGATAGTGTTGTTACCTGTTGGTGAAATAATGAAGGGCATTGGGGAGAATGGATATACGTGCTAAGGAATACTAGAAGTCGACAATGAAGGAACTATTTGGAAAAGAATACCAGAGAAGATTAAAATTGGTATTAACGTCAACATTAAATGGAAGAAACATGATATTAGCAATAAATACATGGGCGGTATCAGGAATGAGGTATTGAGCAGGGATACTCAGATGAAATAAGGACGAATTCCAAACGTTACACAGAAAGACGCGAAAATTAATAACATTATACTGGACATCCTAACCGAAAAGTGACATTTATAGGCTTTATCTGTCCATGGAAAATGAAGAAGGAGGTTTGATCACTTGCAAGAAACGTATAGGATGTGAAAAGAACAATACGGGATGGTGTGTAGCTAATAGTTCAGAACTGTTGTTGGTTTGTGTAGAGGTATTTGCTGCAATAGAGGCTGCAGACCGCATTGATAAGGATGAATATAATATGATCAGAATAGGAGGAAAAGAGACATGTTCAAATGGAAAAGCAATGTATGGGTAGTTTGTCCAGAGTTATGAACAGCGGTGTGGATAAGCAAGGTAAATGAGTGTGGATAAGAAAATGAGATCTAAAGGTTGGAACTGAAGCGTCAATCTGTGCTGCATAAGACCAAGCACTTAGAACAAACTATCCGACATATCACGTTGATAAGAAGGTTAAATGACCCCCATGTAGACTTTGTGAAAAAAAAGAAATGGTGAAAGCATTCGCTAAATAATGAGCAAATGCAGTAAACTTGTACAAAGAGAATACAAAAGTAGGCACAGCAACACTACACATATTGTCTATTGGAAACTATGTAAAAAATATAATTTGGACAGAGCTGATAATTGGTACGAACATCAACTTAACGCAGTGAAACAAAACGAAGATGTTAAGTTGTTGTGGGAATTCAACATCCAATGTGATGAAGTGGTCGAAACAAGAATCCCAGATATTGTTATTGCCAACAAAAAGGAAAGACACTGCAAAAATAATTGATATAGCATCTCCGGGTTACAACAGAGTGTGTAAGAAAACACTACAAATAAAGATTGAGTAATACCAAGATCTGAAAAGAGAAGCTTTAAGAGTATAGGGCTTGAACAAAGTTGAAATAGTGCTAGTGGTAGAGGGTACACTTGGTACAATCACAAGAACATGAAATCATGGTTGGGGAAGATTGGACTTCATTTCGAACAGAACTATTACAGAAAACCGCATCATTAGGAACTGCAAGGATCCAAAGGAATATATCCGAAAATGGATCTGATGAAAAAATCCCAAATAAACCTTGGTCATTCGATATGACTCACGACACAAGATCTGTTTGCGATATGAATAATAATAATGTTGTACCACTGAACAATGCAATTGAGGTTGAATACATGTGGCAAATGTTAAAGGCTAGAAGCGAAACTTATGTAATTGAGATTATATGTTGTTTTTCATTCCTAAGGTGAGCAATTTACAATGGCTTTCTTCGTAAAGGTTGCAGCTGCCTGGTCATTACTCAGCCACTTCACTTATTGATGGATCAATGTCTTGTAATTGTTCAACAATGATACACTATATCAATAATACAGACACTCATTCCTCAATGACACTGTCAAGTTGTCGAATAAGAACCATTATGATTTACACCTTATAGCTTCATGCTGCAATGAATACGTATGGTTCATGTGTGTTTCATTAACATAATGTTTGAGTTGAATCGGTTCGCGAAATTTGAGTAGGCACTATCTACTAAACGTTATTCTGAAACAAATGTCTCTGCGAAACCTTCAATAGAAAACCAAAATAGATTTCTAGTTATTGAAATATGAAGCACGTTATTTGATTAATCTTAATAAATCAGCAAAGGAAAATATAAAAATCGAGAAAACAATACATGCATAAATGCCTGTGACCTTTAAAATAATTTGATTAGACTATGATTTTAATCACATTGCAACGCTCATCCAAATTAACTATCGATATATATTTCAAAACACCATGTTGTAGGAACAATGAAAAACAGAGAAAAAGTACTCAATAGAGTGGAATAAGATTTATTCAAATCTGAATCTAAGTAAGTGTCTACTCATGTTTCGCTCTTCCGCTTCATCAGTCGACTGGCGATAACCATCATTTGGGTTCTATTTACAAGACAGAATTTTCACTCGAAAGGCTTCAAAGCAACATTACCACGACCAGCCAGAAAACAATTCTACTGGTATCGAATCAGTTTATCTATAAATGTAATTATTAAGAATGTAAAAACAAGATTATAATAAAAGACAGTATATAAAATGAGGTTTACAGTATATATTAGGGTGTGATTTGAGATAGATAGATAAATGTTGGTTGCATTAGTAACATGACACACACACACGTACAGTGAAAGATTCACACACACACATATATATATATAGCTGTTTTATTGATTCTATTGTATGCATGTATGTGTGTATACGAGGGGAGTTAACGGAAAGAACGATAATCAGGTTTTTCAAAGTCTATTATCATAGATCTGTTCGATCAGAGAAGTCCTGCGATAAAACAACAATAAAGCAGCTACACACATGTGTGTGTGTGGGGGGGGGCCTATGTGTACTTATGTGTTTGTGTGTATGTCGCTGTATAATATTGTATGTATAAGAGAGAGAGAGAGAGAGAGAGAGAGAGAGAGAAGGGAAGAAAGGGTAGGGTTTGTAGCATGAACAAGAATGTATTGCAATATTTGTTTCGGCCTTCAGCATTCTGAGTTCGAATCCAACCGAGGTGAAATTTGCCTTTCATCATTTCAGTGCTTCAGTAGCCTCTCGACCTCCAGCTGTCACATCCTGGATGTTCCAAGGGATCGAGAGGGCATGTGTGTCTACATGCGAATACACGTGCGCCTAAAACTATTACCTACTGATGGGATGTAAAGGCGCGTAGCCTAGTGGTTAGGCTACTGGGCTCACAACTGTAAGATCATGAGATCGATTCTCGCTGTGGAACGCGCATTGTGTCCTTGAGCAAAGCATTTTACTTCACGTTGCTCCAGTCTACTTCACTGCATATTAAAACAAGTAGCAGCACTGCTGATGCAGACCTCTCTCCATCCAGCTGTCACATCCCTGATGTTCCCCTGGGTGGGTGGGGTGGGGGAGAGGGTGTGTGTGTCTGTGTCTGCTCACGACCGTATGGGAACCTTAAACGCTTAGCGAAAGCATGGTATATGCTTATATCAGGTCATCTTCAAATGCGAGGGACGGCTGTGGTGTCTGATGTAATCCTGATACCTCGATTTCGAGTGACTGCTGTAATATATATGTAGTAAATATGCGTAAAAGCATGTCTATCATGTTTGTGTAAGATTCAAACATGCAACGGCAATCGCTGTGAGCTTGTCTTGGAGAAAAACCCCTCTCTGTAGACTTTAAGTGATTTCTTTAAGACAAACTCATAGCGATTGCCGTTGCATGTTTGAATCCTACGCAAACATGTTAGAAATGCTTTTACGCATATTTATTATATATATATATATATATATATATATAACGTAAATTATTTATTACACAGCGTAAATCAGAAAATCTTAAGCAAATATAATGGAGATACATCTACATCTTTAGTTGTTTTGAAAGCCTTTGCTGTGGAAATAGCAAACAATATGAAAATATTCGAACGTTCTCTTCCTATTAACAGGAAAATAATTGGGAAACCTCTGAGAGATCTGTTTCGTGGCTGGTTGGCCTCTCCTCAGAGAAGATGCACCCTGACTGTTCGTCGTTTTGAGAGAGCTTTTAAGCTAAATAACTATATATATTTGTGTTCATCCGAATCTTATGAGATAGTTATGAACAATAACAGATTAATCAATAAACATCAGGAATTAGTCTTCAGATGTCTCCACTATCAAAATTTTACGTTTGCAAAATATAAAATGGGGAAGGGGTAAAA
>JAOPJM010525635.1:0-10407 GCA_027124095.1 Muusoctopus leioderma
TGAAATCAGCGTACCCAAATTAGTCTAAATCACTTTACACATCTCCAGTAGCAAATATGTTGTTGTCCAGTGTAATGAGTGTTTATATTCTGGTTTATGTTTCTTATATCCTTCCGTACAGAAGGTTGACAGCAGTAATTTCACGGTACCAGTTTCATCGAGTTGAGATGTTGTTAATTCGTATTTAACAAATTACAACCAACTACAAAATAAATAGCAGCAATATATTCCTTGTAAAAAAACTGGTTATTTTGAAGTTATTTTAAAATTTGTAGGTTCAACTTTTGGGTTTTGTATAGTGATTTAATGTGAAGATGAAATTAATAAAAAAAATCAATAATGATTAAACAAATAGAAAGTCATGAATCTATACTACTGAGAAATAGGGGTTAAATCATTGTCAAATGTGTTTCGTTATTTTTAAAATAAACATCGCCGACGATTTATGTTTCTTTTCAAAGAAAGAAAGTATTCTTTAATGAACCGTCACTATCAAATGTTTGAATTCTGGATAATGTTTCTTATAGCTTTCCGTACTGAAGGTTGACGGCAGTAATTTTACCGTAGTTGTTATCGAGTTGAGCTATTTTTAATTCGTATTTCACAAATTAAAACCAACTACACAATAAATAGCACCAATAAATTCCTCGTAAAAAAACAGGTTATTATGAAGTTCTTAAAATTTGTAGGTTCGACTGTTTGTTTTTCTATAGGACACACATATACAAATACACAAACGTCCTCTTTCATATATATACATACACACATATATATCTGTACACTCTATTATATGATATATAACATATAATATATAAAAAATATAAACCGTAATATATAACATATAATATATAATATATAATATATATTATATAATGTATAATCACTCAAATATACAATTTAAAAAATATATAACCTCAAAGACTTAGACCCAGAGTAAACGAGTCAGAGATACATGTATAAAATAATACAAATAAAGGCAAATAATTATAATGAGTAAAATATATATGCAAAAGAATACGAAATATAAGATTTAAAGTACAACTGTGTGTTATATAAATAGGACCTATGCGTGTAAACGAGCTTAGGGAATCAAAATGTCTCAATCCGAAAAATATGAAAAAATGAAAAAATAAAATATATATTATTAGAATGTCCAAATATAATGAGAAGGATCTTAAGAAGTGTAGTAGAGGAAAAGCTTTATAGTGTAGAAGAATGAGGAATATCTAACCATTATCCTTATCATTAGGATGAGATCTATAATATTTGAAGGAACGACAGATTTTATGCTTACAAATAATTACTAAATCATTCTTTCTATTCAATGATTTTTCATCCACTAACCATATTTTTAGGGCTTCGCGGGTACATAAGTGAAATTCACGTCTCTCCCCTGCGTAGAGTTTAGCGGAACATGGTTTCCCAATCAAGTTTAAATTTAATACTTTTAAACTTTAAATTCCAAATATGCTCAGCTAAAGAAGTTGAATGGGCCAGTTTGGGATTAGTAAAAGAGCGACTATGTGTGTAATATCTACTTTTTAAAAAAATACTAGTAGAACCTGTATAATAGCTGTAACTGTTACATGTCGTAACAATACTGATGGAGGTTTGTGTCTGGGACCAAGACACTTATCAGTTCAGCGATCCAGTCCATCTATCTCTGCGTTATTTAGCACTAGGTCTATGATGAAGCAGATCTGTGATCAAAGGCTTTCCAGCCGTATGACGATCTAGTTTTTTTAGGGGTGGTTTTTTTAGGAGTGGTTTGGGGGAGATTTTGCTGCTATTTCTAGCACTTAGAGCTACCACGTACAGTCTTCCTAACCAGCTCTTTATCTTTAAGAAGTAGATACCACAGATGACTATAACTCAATTCTGTAAGAAGGTGCCACAGATGAGTGTAACTTAACTGCTGTAAGTAGGCGCCACAGATGAGTATAACTCAACTGCTATAGGTAGATGCTACAAATGAGTATTATTCAACTACTGTAAGTAGACGCTACATATGAGTATAACTCATCTGCTGTAAGTAGACGCTACAAATGAGTATAGCTCATCTGCTGTAAGTAGATGCTACAAATGAGTATAACTCATCTGCTTGTAAGTGAGTGTTGCGCTTTGAGATTAACGACTGTTTCTTTGGTTTGCAGTGTCGGGTTCAAATTACTGTAGCACGTAAAGTTAGCTACGATAGACTGTCATCGTATCCAGACGTAATTTATCACTCACCCACTTAATGCTCGAAAAACTCGAGACAAACAGTGCTATACCCTGGATACTTAGGATTAAGAAAAAGGAGCCAAAGCTAAAATAAAATATCAAAAAATAAAATCAGCAAGAGGAAATAACTCAATTGGGCCCTGTAAAAACCCCTTTCCTTACAAATATCTGGCCTTGTAACATAGATAGAAATCGTTATCAGTACTGTTATTACTTTTCAGACATAGTGTATCTAAGATGACATTATCCACTGTGACCTTTTTTTTAAAAGGCAATACGATATGATTTGAAAGTGATTTGGGTGCTATTTATGTCCGCGATGTAGAGGTCCATAGCAACGAATTAGAGGCACATTCTTTGTCACGTGTTTTATGGTGTTCTTAGTTATTTTTATTGTGTTTTTTATGTGTGCTTATTGTTGAGACCCAATTCGGCCTTGATCGAGTAGACCTATAAAGGCGTTCCAACCGTGGGTACCCAGTTGGAAACTACATTATCGAACATGCCTTTCCGCTGTGTACATTTTTAATTGAAGGTAGATTTGGCTACCATTTCTAGCAGGTCCATTGACCACCTAGAAGCTCCTCTAATTCGTCTCCACGGTTGTTGTTGATGTTGTTGTTACTGTGTTTCCTGTTTATCCGCATATCAGCCCTGATCGAGTAGACCTATAATAAAAGGCATTCTAGTCTTTTTTCTATGTGCAGATAAACCAAGACCATATTATCCAACATTTCCTTTCTATTAGGACGGTAGTCAATGGTTTGAGGGAGATTTCGCCACTATTTCTAGAAGGTTGAGTGACCATCAAGAGGCTCCTCTCATTGTCTCGTCTACCTGGTGTTATATGCGTGTGTAAGAGAGCATGACTATTCATGAGAGCAATAATACCTGTCAACAAACAACACCAGTGTCTCGTATAACATGTGGATAACCTGTCATAAATTTGAGCCATGTTTGAGCGATAAAGATAAAAAAGAAAGAAAGAAAAAAAGAAAGAAGGAAGGAAAGAAACAAAGAAAAGAAGAAACAAAAGAAGAAAAAAGAAGGAAAGAAACAAAGAAAGAAAGACTTAAAGAAAGAAACCCCGGATTCTTGAAATACTGAAATATTTTAGTCCTTTCAATATGCTTTTTTGTTTGTTTGTTTTAAAAGGTACAATACTAAAATCTTTTAAATTTTTTTAAAGTTTTTGTGGTTGCTGTTGTTTTTGTTGTTTGGCCCCCAGGTCAGCCCTGATCTACGGTGTTTTAGCAAGGGCTATCCCGTCTCTTTCTCTTTATTCGTTATCAGATACATTGTATCAAGGACCACCTAATCCAATGTGCAAAACGGTGAATTGGCAGAATTGTTATCTATAGCTTAGATAACGTATTTTAGGTTTCTTGTGCAGATGGAGCTAACTTTTCTATTGTTCCTATTGAATAGCTTGCGGCATCTATAGTTGGCTGGGAAGTGTTAAGTGATTAGTGTTAGGAAGTTTTTTTGGCACATTTGTCTATGTTTAGGCTGAAGGGAGACTACGTGATATTTCTTTTCCTTGTTTATGTGGATTTAGGAATGTATTCTGATTTTTCTTCAAACCCACACGCTTTAAGGGCTTCATTGTAGATGGTGCTGCTTGGTAGTATATTATTTTGTCGGATAGTATTGGTGAGATTATCCAGTTGCTGACTAATTTAAAAAAGTAATTATTATTGAAAGTGGGTGGCTGGAATGTTTGTTTATTTATATACAGCGGCACTTTATTCGGTTTTCTATAAGAATAATGTTTTCATAAGGTTAGGTTTAGTGTTTTACATAGGAAATTTACTATGGGCAGGTTGCTTTGGGTGGTTATTCTGAAGATGAAGACTTTGAAGGTATTAGATTGTTGTTTAGCCCCAGATCAGCATAAGCTGGGCAGACCAATGATTAAAGTTATTTCTGCCATGCTTAATACGTCTCTTTTGTATATCTATGACTACATTGGCCAATGTCGTCTCCTTCCTTTTTTAAGATAGTAGGGTGTGATTTGAGAGAATTTGGCTAATCTTTCTAGCAAGTCCAGCGACTGCAAAAAAGGTCCCGAGTTGACATTTATTAGTTTTTGTGTGTGTCCGTGTCCGCACGTCTTTTGGAAGTTTGCTAGGCCATCGTATCTACGTAGCCATATTGTGGGGTAGTTGGATATGTTGCTTAGCGTTTGTAGTATATATATATATATATATATATATATATTTATTTATTTATTCCTACTAGTTCGTATATCTATGTTCCGTCGTAGCATCCTATGCTTACATAAAAAAGCTGTCCGTTTTCTTTTATTTTCTTTACCTATATGAGTTATGGTAAAACACGAGGGTCTTTCTCAACTGTATTATTATGCATATCTGTTGGTCGCTGATGGTGGGGAAGTTTTTGCAAAGTCTAGTGCTTCTATCAAGATGGGTTTTTGTGTCAACAGGTAGAATTCTAAAACATCGTGTTGTTGTGTATTTGTACGACCTTTCGTTCTGTATGTCGTTGAAGCAGTCGATGATGGAGGTGCTGTTGTTTCATTGTATTAGTCTTGTCGCTTATCTAATTTTGAAGTTGATAACTTCTAGGATTTTTTACTCACCAAGTTTAATTCGCTTTACTCTATGTTGATTAGTCTATATTTAGGGTCTGCTAAGAAGTTACTGTTGTGGTTTTCCAATGTGGTGTACGGTTTTCACCTTGCTAGACATTCTGTTCTGTCTTCTATCTGTAAAATTGTTGTTAATTCCTATGCTTCTGTGTTGATTGCGTTATATATGTTAAGGTTTACTATTTTATGTTTTAGTTACGCTGTTCGGGATGATATTTTGGTGGGTGTCTTTCTCTGTTGCATACAGATCTTTTGTTTTGACTGCGAATATGTGAAAGTTTTTTATGACATTCGTAGTGATTTCTTGTTTGAGTGAAGTTTGTATTGGAAGCTGATTTTATACTTTTTACATTTTACCTTCCTTACCAAGTCTATGAGGCTTGCTTCAAATGTTTGTAAGTCTATAAATTGCGATGAACAATTGCATCTTCTGAACGGAAATGTGCACCGTGTGGGTGAATCGTCGTTGGTTTTGGCAAAGTGGTAAGCTTTCCATCGCATACGTTTGACAACATCTTCAACTTTGGGGATTAGGCATTTCAAGCTTTGTCATTGATATTATTTTTCTTTTGCCGTGCGGCGAGAAGGAATTCTGTTTAATTAAACAATATACTATACACTATGTAATGTGTGTGTGTGTGTGTGTGTGTGTGTATGTGTGTGTGTGTGTGTGTGTGTGTATATATATATATATATACACACACACATACATACATGCATATTTATATATGTGTGTGTGTGTGTGTGTGTGTGTGTGTGTATATATATATATATATATTTATATATATACACACACACATACTTACATGCATATATATGTGTGTGTGTGTATATATAAATATATATATATATATATAAATACATACAAACATACATATATGTATATATATTATCTCTCTCTCTCTCTTTCATATACATATATATAAATATATATACGTGTATATTTGTATGTAAATTTATATTTCGTCATATCACGTGTAATATTTTCGTGTTTCCTGTTAAGGTACGTTTTCCGTCGTTTCCCCGGTCTAACAACCAATAAAGTTTTATTTTGTTTATTTTTTACAGCTGGTTTCTGCCGCCAAGGTAAGCTTTGTGTCCTTGCCACCATTTTTTTTATCCCGTTCTTGCCTTGTATATTCGTGATCATACTTACTCGTTAGTAGCAGCGTAATACATAAACAGTGTTTATTACTAACTGTTTGGTGCTCCTGTGCGTAGTGTGGTTCAATTCAGAAAGCACCGAAACCCCTTTTCTCCGTACGTTGGATGGCTGATGAAGTGTAGCTGATTTCTTTTACATCCTGTTTTTCTGTCTTTTCGTCGCCTGTGTAAATTATCTTATTCATTTATATTATGCCAATGCAACGCAGCTAATGTTCCCCAACTATATATGATCAAAAAATCTGCGTCAACTCTATCCTTTGTTTTCCTTCTCCTGCACTTTCTCCTCTCTTCTCCCTCTGTCTTCCCTCTTTCTTTCCCCTCTCTCTCTCTCTCTCTGTCTCCCTCTTACTTCCCCTCTCTCTCTTTCCCTATCTCTCCCTTCTTTTTTCCCTCGTTCATTACCCAGTACATCTTTCACTTCCTCTGTCGTCACACCCGCTTTCACGCTTCAACTTTCATTCTTTCCCGGCTTTCGCCGAGTTCAGACAAGCGCTTTCTCTCTGGCTAATGTTCATTGTCCAGCCTTCCTCACTGCATTGTACTTACATGTTCGTCTGTTCTGGTCACAAGACCCATTTGTATATGTATATACATGCATATTTGTATGGATATTTATATTTCGTCATATCTCGTGTGTTATTTTCGTATTTCCCATTAAGGTATGTTCTCCGTCGTTTCCTCGGTCTAATGACAAATAAAGTGTTGTTTTTGTTCATGTTTTTACACCTCGTTTCTGTCTTCAATGTAAGCATTGTGTCCTTGCCACCGTTTTGCTTTTTATCCCGTTCTTGTCTTGTATATTCGTGATCATACTTACTTGTTAATAGCAGCGTAATATCTAAACAGTGTTTATTGATAACTGTTTGGTGCTCCTGTGCGTAGTGTGGTTCCATCCGAGAGCACCGAAACCCCTTTTCCGTACGTTGGATGACTGATGAAGTGTAACTGCTTTCCATTACGTCCTGTTTTTCCGTCTCTTCGTTGCCTTTGAATATTATCTTATTCATATATATTATGCCAATGCAACGCAGCTAATGTTCCCTAACTATATACATAATGTGTGTATATATATATATATATAAATGATTAAATACAATGGATATTTAAGATTACTTTATATCATATTACAGATGTTTCTGCTGATACGAAGCAGTGTTACCTGCTAGGTAAGAGCGTCTTCAGATATGTTTATTATATTATATACATATATATATTGTCACCAAAACCTGTTGACCAGGTTAACAGTTCCAAAACATTAACAACAACATAAGCTGATTGACCAGTTCAAACCAAGTCTAATTTGATTCTTTATACTAACCTTATTGAAACCAAGAACCAGCTCAAGCCTGCAATAAGACCAGTATGGAGAAAACTAGATACCTTCCTGTTTTCAGACTGCTTCACTGCAGACCCTAACACATGTTCAGCCCCTAACACAAGATGTTTAGATTGCGATACTGCAGCCTATAACACATGTTTAAAATGCCACAATGCAGCTCTTAACAGCTGTTCAGACTACAGCAATGCAACTCCTACACACAAGATGTTCAGATGGTGAGACTGTAGCCTATAACATGTTTAAAATACCACAATGCAGCTCTTAAAAGCTGTTCAGACTACAGCAATGCAGCCCCTACACACAAGATGTTCAGAAAGTGAGACTGTAGCCCCTAACACATGTTCAAACTGCCACATGACATCTTGAGACTGCTACACTGTGTCCCTTAACACATATGTTCAGACTTCCACACTGCATCCTCAACACAGTATTACATGTGGAACTGTAATGCAGCACGGTTCTACTCCAGACTGACGCAGTGTATATATATATATATATATATATATATATATATATGTGTGTGTGTGTGTGTGTGTGATGTTATGTTATGTTACATCAACAGGCTGCTCCCAAATTTCAGTGACATAGGTCTGCTTGAATAGAGCTGATAGACCGGAGTAATTTAATAACAACAACAACAGCAGCAGAAAACTGAGGTAATCTCAACATAAATATCCCAGAAATATTCAAATGTAAGTCAAGTCAAATCTCCTTCTACAAAATTCTCAGTGTCTTAAAATAAATTATTAAATAATATAAACAAATGGAATCATATATTTTAAGATTTATAACTTCAAGTCCTAAACCAGGGGTCAGGAACCAGTGGCTACAGAGCTGCATGCAGCTCTCTAGCCTATCTTGAGGAGCTCTTAGGCTCCCTGAATCTTTATTTCATTTTATTTTTATTTATTTATTTATTATTTCCACAACTTATGACCCAGGGACATTGAAGCTATTTCAGATAAGATTCAAAGCCAAAAATCACATTGAGTAAGAAAAAAGTTAGCTAAATTCATGTTTTCTTGTCTGTATTTTTGTATATAATAAATTATGCAGCTCCGATAGTCTCAATTATTATCCCCCCCCCCCTCCCACCGATAAACATGGCTGTTCAGATTGGAAAGGTTCCTGACTCCTGTCCTAAACATTAGTACAACATAACCACAATAAAGATGGAATCAACAGGTGTTTAATTCTCAGCACCAGCATTGCCAACGCCAGCTGTAGGAAAATTCATTGCACAACCAATTCAGTCTATTTCTCCACATCTACACTGCACGGGGTAGACCAGCCCCACAGATTAATCTGGTATCACCCAAGAGATTCCATGATTTTCGGTTCAATTCTCAGGTTAAACTTGTTACATTAGATGCTGCCTTTAATATTTGTTCATTGGCGCACTCCTCAGTACACTTTAGATCTTGTATTGCCATGAAACCATGTAACTATTTTGTTCTCATTATTGTTCTTTAGACTGGCAGAACCATTACAGCATCAGACAGACATGTAGTATTTGTTCTAACTTTTTAACTTCCAAGTTCAAATCCCACCGAGGTCAACTTTGCCTTTATCCCCCCCACCCCACAGTCAATATATATATATATAATGTATTATATCAATTTTTGGCAGTTATATAAGTTTCACCTGTCCGTGGATCTTCATGATAATGTTGAAAGTATAACACATTCTATTATATGTTAGATTTCTGCTAGTGAATGATTTATATATATATATATCATATGGTGCTATTTAGCACCATATGATAGGTGTTACTTGGTCTTCTATGAGCTTGGTGTTACTTGGTCTTCTAGGGCCCCGAAACATGTATATGTAACCAAATAAATTCTTGAATGCTTCATTGATTTGTTTTGATTTTAATATTACTCAGTGTCCTCACATGATAAATAACACAATTATTTACTATTGTTTGGAACGAATACCTGAGAGCTACCACCAAGGAATTGAAATACTTCCTCCACAGCACCCAGGGAACAACACATTGAGTTCTTAATAAGGGAATACGCAGCGGTTACATCTTCACAGTAACCAATAATTGCAGATATATATATATATATATATATATATATAGTTGTGAACTCTCAGTGATTAAATATATTGCTTAGATGAACTAAAATTGTACCCCCTTGATTCATATACAATCTGTCTACTATATAGCTCCTGTCATGCATTAAAGCATCTCAACTTATTACAATCCCCAGTAGAGCACTGTGAAGGTGATATTTTTCACTACCTTTCTGTGACAGTTATTTTTTGGTGGTATATAAAGTGACCTCTTTGTTCTTTTGTTCATTCCTGGTTGTTTTATATACCAATCACTCATGATGTCAACAACAGCTATATATTGAGTGGTTAAACGAGTAACTGTCTCTTTAGTTCAACAGTAGTTGATGGAGTGAATAGTCACCAAAACATCTAGATATCCCGCGAGGTAACTTATGGTAAATATTCCACAATATCATTTCGTGCTATATTTGAGGTTTATTCTTCCCTTTTGTTTTATTCACATAGACATAAAGTCATAGCACCAACTACCTGTTGAGTCCTACATTCTCAATGATTAAATAAATATCATTTAGATGAACTAAAATTGCACTTCCTAGGGTCATGTGTATCTATCTACTATATAGCTCCTGGCATGTTGCTAAGCATCCCAAGTAGAGCACATAAAGTGACTGCTTCATCATCATCATCATCATCGTCGTCGTCGTCATCATCGTTTTACGTCCTCTTTTCTATGCTGGCATGGTTGGACGGGACTATTGAAGCAGTGTTTTATGGCCAGATGCCCTTCCTGATGCCAACCCATTTAGCTGGCTCTTACAACATGCTGACGTGCAGGGATACAGTATACCTATTCTGAAAGCCAGGACACACATGCTTATATGTATATATATATATATATATATATATATATATATAAAATATACACACACACACACACACGCACACGCACGCACACACGCACGCACACACACACACACACAAATACACACACACACATATATATATATAATATATATGTATACACATATAGATATACATATAT